>JAKKIK010001430.1:0-16409 GCA_024500135.1 Heterodera carotae | reverse complement strand
TTAGAAAGAGTATGACTAAGGTGAGGAAAAATTAGTTTGTGAGAGGAAGCAGGTTCGGCGGTGTCGGAAAATTTTGAAAAATTTAGAGGGGTTTCTTGTGAAAATTGCAGAAAAAAACGCAGGTCAGGCGGTGCCAATCAGGGTTGGCGCGGGTTGAGAAAAATATCGGGTTTCGGGTCGGGTCGGCACTGCTAACATTTTTCTGCGCATAGACTCAAAGAATATAAATTGTTACGGGAGAGGGGGGGGGGGCTGCCGGTGCCGATAGGCGCCGGCATGAAAATTTTTTCAATTCTAAGTTAATTTGTTAAGTAACTCGCCCCAAAACTGCATAAAGGAGTCAAAATTTTCCTCTAATTTTTGATTTTTAAGGTCCAGAGATATATGGGAAATTTGAGGGGCAAGCGGCGATAATTTTTTTTTTTGAAAATTCAGCTGGTTTTGATAAAAAAAAACTATTAAAATGGCCAACAAATGCTCATAAAACCTATTTTTAAATTTAAAATACTATATTATCTCAAGATTTAATTTTAAAATTCGCCTTAAAAATATTTTTACAAATACAAACCCCAGAAAAAATTATGCTATCTTATTGTATTAAAAGTAAAAATTTGTAAAAGATAATTCCAAAGCATGATTCGAACCCAAGCAAATTCACAACCAAAACTAGGGCACTAACCATTAGGCCATTATAAAACAACGAAATTGTCAATTAAAAAGGTTAATAATTCATATCTTTCTCATTCCTTCTCAAATTGTGTTCTCTCATGTAACATTTTCTTCAGAAATCCTTATCTTTAGGGGTGTATTTTTCAAACCGAAACCGGTCGGTTTGATACCCCCGGTTTTCGGTTAGGCCGGTTTTCCGACCCCCGGTTTTCGGTTTCGGTTTTTAGCCCAAAAAACCCGGTTTTCGGTTTCGGTTTCGGTTCGGTTAACCGACCGTGAACTACCCTACTAAGAACGATAGAATAATTATTGAGATGTGGCCCAACTGAGGAAAATAATTTAATCAATAGTGGTAAGAAGCTTAGCAAACTCATTTGAATTCAGTGTTTTTGCATTTTTAGGTAAGCACCTGTAAAGGCGAGAAGCACGAATAAAAAATGAGTGGTACCGAACATTGATTGAGCAAAAAGTGGCTTTTATTTTTTGATCATTTTTGAGAGTTGATAATGTAAAGGGCACATTGCTTTTAACATGGATTTTATCATGAATTATTGCATGGAATAGTTTCAGATCAATTTTAAGCCTACGGTTTTCTAGTCATTCTTGGTTAAAAAGATTAAGTAATTCTAAGTGACCGGGAATTTCAATTTCGTTTCTAAAATTTGAACGCCAAAAGACAATTCTTAGAAAGATTTTTTGAACTTTTTCAAGTTTAATAATATCCTTTTCTAAATATGGATTAGGAGAAGCAAACCCTAAAATTGGTCTACAATATATATTAAATAGAAATAAGTGTTTTTTGATTGTTGGATTAAATTGATTTGAGTAAGGCGAAGGCAGTTCGTAAAGCTTTATTGGTAATATTTTCAATGTGTGTACTCCACTTTAAATCTTTTGTAAAGTAAATGCCAAGGTCTCTAATTGGTACATCATCATCTGCATTTGGTATTTGCGTTCTCCAATAAAATAATTAATTTTCGGATTTTTAGATCCTAAATGCAGTACTAGGCATTGATTTGTTGCTATTTTAAGCCTATTGAAGATACAATATTCTTGGAATTTTTGAACAAATTTTTGGAGTGGAGAGATGGAAAATCCAGATTTTTGGGACTTGAGCGGACATCATTGAGTAACAAAAAATATGGAAAAGTGGTTGAACTAAGGTAGTTTTGTAAAAAAGATATTCGGTATGCCGTCAATAGATTATTAGTTGTACACGAAAGTTTGTTCAGTGAATGAAAAAGTTCGCCAGGAGTAATGTTGAAAAATCTATATTTGTTTGATTTATTTTCATCCGAAATAGTTGTCAAGTTTTGATCTGTAAAGACCAAATAGAATTGTTTCGCCAAAATATCTGCTTTGTCTTTATTAGAGAATAAAAGTTGACCAGCATGGTCACGGAAAGCTTGTATGAGAGAATTTTTATTTTTAAGGAAGGAGCTTATATATCGAAAGCATTGTTTAGTTTCAGATGTATTTAAAAATTTATTTTCACGATTTCTATTAAATTTAGATATGTAGTTCATGGTCTATTTTTCCAGATATTTCCGTAATTTATCTTTTATTCGGTCTTTACGGATGTCTTTCCAAAGTCGTTTCCTATAAAGGATCATTTTTTTAATATGAATTGGTAACCTTTCATTCCTGTTAATCCTTCCAATAGGCACATTGTTGAAAATAATAGAGTGTAAGAGAGCTAAAATTTCTGATACATTGAATCCAACTCAAAACAATCTAAGAAAAACAATGTCCAATTTATATTAGAGAGTATAGCATTTATTTTACTGTAGTCAGCTTTTCTGAAATCATAGAAACTATCCAACAACTTCTGAAATGCTTAGGTTTATTTGGAATTGTATACTTCATAGACTTTTTCCAAATGGAGTACCGGTACTAACATTTACAAGAAGTTTTAAGTTATTAGTGAAAAGCAAATCCAGAAAATTGTTTTCTCTGGAAGGTGAGCTGACCATTTATCTGAAGTTAAAACCATTCATAAAGGACAGAAAACTAGCTTCTGAAGAGTCCTGATGAAAATTTTTATATTTACTGGTGTCCCATTTTAGTAGTGGAAAATTGAAATCGCCGATTAAGAAACAATTTTGAGTGATAAGTGCTGAAAGAGTCTCCAAGAGAGTTGTAAAAAGGTCAACACAAGATATCCGAATTTTTGTTTTTAGCTGTTTTACATCCTCGAAAAGAAAAAGCTTTGAAATGATAAGAGCTACTCCACCCCTTCTTTTTTCAGATCTGTCAGCTCTTATAAAAGAGTAAGGTAAATTTTGTAGAATTTGAGGATCGACAATTTTCTTGTTCAACCAAGTTTCTGAAACTGCAATGATTTTGACTATATTTCTAAAAGTAAACTCCTTAGGGCATCAAATTTGTTAACCAAGCTCCTCGCATTGAAATATAAACATTCAATAAAATGAAGTAACCTTATTCTTTTTTTGCTAAGCCATTCGACGAGACAAATCGATTTAGATTTCAACTTACATTTTTCACTGGGACTCAGTTGGCCAGTGATCAGATTGTTTCGGATCGAGTTGAATCTGATCTAGATCGGTTTGTCTCGTCGAGGGCTCTCGATTGATACCAATTTGCCAAGAATTGAATGTGTTTGGGATGGTTTTGGGTCGCATAATTTATTAATCTTTCACGACCTTTAACCGGTTCAAAAACCGGTTTAAAGGCCGAGCGCGCGAAAATTATTGATTATTCTATTGTTTTTAGCACCTAAGAAAACCTATAAAAGTGGTTTTAGGTGCTTTAGAGTCTGGGTGTGATTTAGAGTCTGGGACCTATGACCGTTATTTTCCACAAGTTTTTATATATGTATGTCGCACCCGATTTGCAAATCACCCGGTTTCTAATCGGGTACTCGTTGAAATCGGGTGATTTTGTAAACCGGCTGCAACATATGTAAATATTTAAGATTTTTTTACTTATTAAAGAAAAAATTGAAATGCTTGGTTGTAAATTCATTAACCATTTATCATAAAGATTCTATTATGCTTTAGACACGTCCACGCTGTTATTATGACGCAGGATGACTTCGATTCACGCGAGTGGTATTTCGAAATCCCTAACTGTCAACGTCCATTGGGCCTGAACCGATGTGCCTCTGTTACAAAATTCCACATGGTGAATTTTGTAATTTATCGTTACCATCCTGGTTCGGAAGTACTAATGAGGAGCGCACAAAATTTGTTTCGTTCCAAGCCGCTCCGTATAAAGCATACAATTGGGTAAAAAATTTATTAACTATTAAATGAAATAAAGAAAAAATCGCCAGAAATTTTAATTGGCAAAAGTTTCCTGGGATGCGATTTTTGCGTCTAAAAAGGCACCTAAATAGGCATTGCAAAAGTCGCATTTTCAATTTCATACATTCATTTATTGGGTAATTATCGGTCATAGTTCCAGACTCCAAACCACCTAAAATCACTTATATAGTTTTTCTTAGATGCTAAAAACGTTAGACATTGCTTACTAGTAATATGTTTCTTGTTTTTCTGCTGTTTTGATCATTGGTATTAAGTATCCATTTTCACTGGGACTCAGTTGGCCAGTGTTCAGATTGCTTCGGATCGAGTTGAATCTAGATTTTGTTTGTCTCGTCGAGGGCTCTCGATTGATACCAATTTGCCAAGAATTGAATGTGTTTGGGCTGGTTTTGGGTCATAATTTACTAATTTTTCACGACCTACCGGTTCAAAAACCAGTTTAAAGGTCGAGCGCGCGAAATTATTAATTGTTCTATCGTTTTTAGCATTTGAGAAAACCTAAAAAATGGTTTTAGGTGATTTGGAGTCTGGGATCTATTACCGATATTTTCCATTTATTGTTTTTAGCGACAATTTTAATTATGCCAAAGTCAATTGCCGGAGCTGTTTGAATTATACGCCAAAAGATCCCAGACCTGATCGGAAAAAACATTTTTACAACGGCCTCTTCCTTCATAACCGCCAGCTTTTTAAAATCAATTGTTTCATTCAAACGGGCGTCGCTTTTGTACCAGTGTGATTAATGGATCCAATCAAGGTCGTGGAGTTTTTTTATAGCGATCCTGACCCTACTTTTCTGGTGTATCGCTACCGGCTTTTATTTAATCCTATGTATGGTTGGTGCTGTCTATGTGTGTTAAAAACAATTATTTTTTTGCTTTAGAACCACATTGATCGAACAGGGATGTTTTGAGCCGGACAAATCCGATTCCGATTAAATCGCCGATTCCGATTATGACCAAAAATCCGATCGATTTTAACGATTACGATTATGGCACAAAATCCAATTAATTTACCATTACATTCCGAGACCCCCAGTTGTGATTCTAATGCATTAGTCCTTCGATAAAAAAATTATTTAGTACTTTTCACACCAAAAAATTCGTAATTAAACCAGGTGTTCTTATTGGAGGGTCAGAATTTTAAAAATTTAAATGTTTAAATGCTTTTATTTCAGCCATTTGTTCTATTTTAAGTATTAAAAGAAAAATTACGCTTTTGGATGGTCTTTTCTGAAGAAAAATTTAACTTAAGTATAATTGAATTCGTTGGTGCTACGATTTTTTTTGTCGTATCTTGAATTTTTTGCTACATTGCACTTTTATTTCAAGAATAAATACGAAGACACCTATTTGACTACCTTTGTCAGTGTCACTGTTTTTTATTATAACTGGTCCGAATTCTTTTATTTAACAGTAGGTATTGATAACTACATTTCAATCCAACATAAGAAACACATTATGTACAAAGAGAAAGGAAAAAATAATCCATCCTAAACATTGACAGGAAATCAAATAAATATATAACTATTAAGACCGGGCCTGGATTTGCTGAGATCCAGGCATAATTTTTTATCCGGTTTCTCATCCCTATATAGTTGCTGATCAGTATCAATGTTGTCCTGTTTTTGTTTTTTGGATTGGCAACGAGTTGTCGTCAGATTGGCAACCCATCGCTGTTGCCGGCCGGCATTCGCAACCCGACGACAGCGGCATTCCTTGTTGCGCTGCCGATGGCACGTTGCCGAGAGGGTGTGTCGCATTAGTTAGCGGCACAGTGTTGCTGCGACGCCGCCGGAGTCGCATCAGACGTCGACGACCGTAACCGGTGCCTTGAGCAGAAAAGTTGTATATTAAATAGAATTTTTGTGTCACCATATCCAAAAAATGTGGCGGGACCCGAAAAGGGACAGAAAATCTTTCAAGTAAAATCCCACTCATTAAATAGAGTAAAATATATTAAATTTTTAGAATTAAATTAGTTACCGGGTTCCCCTTTGTAAGTCCAACCTCACCTTTAATAGACCCCCCAACTTTTTGAGCAGAGATGTTGAAATATACCTAGGTCCCCGAGGGATCTCATAAGAAAATGCGGTAATCATTAGAGATCGGAATTTTGAAAAAACCTGGACTTGCTCTGGATTTCGGAACCTGGATCTGGATTTCTTGGATTAAAATCCAGACTGGATCCAGACCCTGTCCGGTCTCTACTAATCATAGAATATTAATGTATTAATTAAATTTTTAAATATTAATTTTAAATTCATATTTTTACATCCGCAGCAGCATGGTTTACAGCCTGAAAATGTGGGGTGAAGAAAGAATTTTAGGCAAATGTGAAAATGACAGCGAAAAAATAAAGTAAGGGCTTACAGCAAGGGGACCATTTCCAGCCGCAACCTTCTGAAATTGAAAATTTGAACACAGTCATTTTTGAAGCGTAAAACAAAAACGGAGGTCAATTCGAAAGTGAATTTAAATAAAAAATTCTATGGTCAATTCTGAATTTAATAAAAAATTTTGTTTTATGTTTATTGGCTGAAAAATGGACAAAGTCTCTTGCCGTAATCCCTTTAAAAATGCAATAATTAAAATATTTAATATTATATGTTGTGCTTAACGAGTACTTTCCATTCCAAAATTTGGACTTACTTTTATTGAACAGGTGAAATTTTTTGATTATTTATATAATTGTATTGTCAATTTTCGACCCTAATTTGTAAGCTTGGAAAGTACACTACCGATTATCGTTAAAACTTTTAAATTATATTTTCAGATCCTTCCCGACCCTTCAAAGGTAAAGTGCCAGATAATTCCGTATCAATTACATATAGTATTTTCTCTAATTGAAGACCTGGGTACTATATTTCAGAAAGGGGTATTCAATTAGAGAGAAAATGGCAGGTATTTGGTTAGAAGCACGGTTCATGAAGTGTCGGGAAGGTCTCAATTAAAAAAAAGAAAAGTTGCAAGCAAACTCACAGCAAGGGGCCCATTTAAGACAGGGACAACCCTCTAAAATGGATCAAAGAAATAATGTGAGTGGTTTAAAATGCTAAAATTTTTAGGTTATTTAATAGACAAAAATTTATTTGGTCTGTTTTTTTTTTGGAAAAAATTTCTATGAATTGACCTCCGCAACAACCCCCACCACAACATGGACAACAGCTGCAGCATCGGTTGCCTAAAAATTGATTGTTTTAAAAATTAGTTATTTTAAATTAGGTTCAGCCCCGGCGACCCCGATCTCAGCTTCCGATCCGGCCTCTGACCTAATTCCCGACGTTTTAGGCCTTTTCCCGGTCCGAAATTCTCAGCCCGACCTCTGACCCGTCACTGCAACTTTCTTTTTCCCAACGGCGGGTCGAGGCTGAACCCTAATTTAAATTTAAAAAATGGTACAACAACAGCCGCAACCGCAACACCCGCAACCGCAACAGCACGGCCGACCTGTTGTACATAAAGCAATAAATTAAAATATTTTAATTTTTTTCCTTTTTAATTTTAAAATCAGTTTTGCCTCCAACTTACAGCAGCAACAGCACGGGCAGCAGCAGCCGCATGACCGTTTTTCAACTGTACCGGCGGCGCTAGCGCTGCAATTTGTTGCCGCCGGCGTCGTCTTTTCAGTAAGAGTGGGTGTGCCTTTGGTCGGTGCAGCAACCTGCTGCTTGTTGCGCATATTGTCCTCCTGTTATAGCTTACGTTTAGCGTATTGTCATGAATTTTTTGTGTGGGCTTTCTATTGCAGACCGCATTCACAACCGGAGGGAGAATAGACTTGTTTTTTCAATGCTCTCGAGTTTGGAAAATTAGAGTGGGATTCAAATAGAGGGAGAGCCTCTATTATAGGAACCAAATTCCGGTCCCGAAGTATCCCTTGGAAGGTTCTATTAGAGGAGGGCACAACTACTGGAGCGTAGACTTATTTTTTCAATACCCCTCGAGTGTGGAAGAGTTCTATTAGGGGGGGGGGGGGAGGGGTTCAAAAAGAGGGAGAGCCTCTGTTATAGGAACCACTAATTTCTATGCCTACTTTTGATGCATCGCTATTGTGCAGGTTGATTGCCACCACAAGGATGAGGAGCATCAGTGCCAGCGAAGTCGTCATCTTTGCCACTTATTGGAAATTGTTGGTTGATTAGGGTGCTGCTGGAAACACTATGTTTTGCTGCGTGACAATATGGCGCCATATTAGGGCTGAGCACCGAGCTTTTAATGTGGCGGCGAATGTGATCAGGGCGGGCGACTCCGTCCGATCACTTTTTTTGCACAGCACCATAATGCACCCTCCTCATTCATTGTCTGTGGCGCGCCGCGCACTCACTCAAAAATTTTGGTTGACGCCAGACGGTGAGAGGCAATTGTCTTCCGCAAGAGCATTGTGATCAGCACATTCCCTGTGTACAGCTCCATCTCGTCGTATTCGTCGCGCAACAATGGAACAGCATTGAAACGACGAAAGTGAAATCGTCATCATCTTCGTTATCCCTTCCAATTCCACTCATTTTCACCAAATACTCAATTCCCCCCCTCCCCCCCCCCCGCCCCCGCCCATGTAGATTGTTGTTGGACAATGGAATGGGTGGTGGGGACGGATGGAAAGAAAGTTTCAACAACTGCCACCATCATCATCTTCATCCGTATACATTTTGTCATTGTCTCCCTCCCACAAAGTGTGGTCGCCTCTATTTTCGGACACAAACATCAGTTCGTCATCATTAATGATGATGCATAGGTATTTTTAATTAAGTTAGGATGATGACGATGCTCCTCCGCTTTCCACATCATGATCCTCTGATCGGTGGTGATCAGTCATCACAACAAAGATTTTTTTAATCCGTCCGATGTCGCCGAACTGTTCAAACACAGAAAATTTTGTCGTCATCATCATCATAAATCCATTACACAATTGCTGGAGACAAAAAAAATGATGTTGCTCAATTTGTCCACCCCTCCGCCCCCTATTAGCATCTCCAATACTGAATAGGCGCGCATCGTTCGTTGTGTAAGCAAGAACCGACCAAATGAATGGCCATTATGATGATTTTGTATTCAAAATTTGCTTCTTCCTCCCCCCTCCCCCCCCCCCCCCTCAAAACTTGTTTTTTCAATTGATGAGCACATTAGCATTTGTTTACCGATTCTTTTTGGACTTTTTGCTTGGTGGGGCTGGGGAAGGTGGTGGACCCCGCTAAAAATATCCCTTACCGGAAGGAAGCCGCTTGCTGACAGCCGAGAGGCAGGAGCGCCGGGGGGGGGGGGGGGAGGGGAGGCTCAATTAAATGAATGCGCATGCGCGCATGGATATATTTGCTTGCTGAAACCGCGCAAATATAAAATGCATTCTCAATTCTCAAAATGGGCAACAGTGTGCTCAAATGCTCTCGAGAATGGGTCCCACAGGATCAAGACTGATATACATAAATCTTCTACTGATGATTGTCTGCGCCCGCCCCTCACCCCCAATTCCTGTGCCCGAAAAACTGTAAAGCCCTTTAATTGGCGTATAGGCTGCTAGTGACCGAGGCTTTAGCGAATTAGCAGGGATCCCCCCCCCCCTTAATGGCTTATAGGCTCGTGAACCCCAAATTTCTGTGCCCGAAAAACTGTAAAGCCCTCTTTAATGGCTTACAGGCTCGGACCCATATATGTATGATAGTGAATTTCTTTAAATTCGGGGGCTTTTTTTTGTATGTTATCGAATTTATGAAATTTTTTAATAGGGTAGATAAATTTATCAAATACCTAGTTAGTATTTTGGCTTATATGCTTGTGACGAGTTTTAGCGAATTAGCAGGGACCCATAGGTATATGATAGTGAAGTTTTGAAATCCGGGGGCCTTTTTTGTATGTTTTCGAATTTATGAAACTATTAGGTAATAGGGCCTATGTATTGATCAATATGCTAGTATTTTTTATTAGTCTAAATATAGTCGTTTTTTTCGAAATTTAAGCAAAAAAAATATGGGGGTTCTGCAGCTTATCATACTGCTCATTCTTCCTTTTTTGGCACAAATCAGAGAGGCGGATGCCGGATGCGGATGCTGTTGCTGCCCTAGGTCTAATAAAAAATAAAATATATATATTAAATCATTTTCCACTTTTAGTTGTTGCTGTAAACCGATCATCATCAAGCTGCCGCCCCCACCAGTTAAGGTAACAAATGAAGAGTAATTTTTTTCTCGTAAAAGTTGACGGGATAAGGGAAGAGATCAGGGATTAATTTAAGAAATGGGATCCCATAAATTGATCCACTGCACAATTGTTGTCCAGCTGATTTTTCTTTCTATATCAGAGCCGCCTAGGCTCTTTTGATCAACATCCTCCAAAATTGGGGGGGGACTATAAAAAAGATGGAGCTTTATGAGAAGAGAGGGTTCTCATTAGTGCTTGTTCGAGAGTCTCGGGTAAAAAGTCTCGATTTTTTGGGTCTCGTTCCCGAGTTTTGGGGCCAATTCTCGGAAATGGGTCTCGAGTCTCGGAGTCTCGAGTCCCCGGAAATTATCGGTCTCTAACAGCACTAGTTCTCATGTTGCACCCAAATAAATTTTTTCTTAACCGACAGCTTTGCCCATGCTGCTGCGGAGGAGGAGGATGCGGATGTTGCTGCTGTAACAAATCTCTGAAAAACTAAATTAAAATTTTCCAAAAAATTTTCAGGCAAGCCTTGTTGCTGCTGCTGTTGCAAACCTTGCTGTTGTTGTTGCTGTAAGTTGTCACTTATCTGTCACATTATACAAAAAAGTCATTTAGATTATCTAAAATGAATATTTTTTTTTGATAATTTACCCCCGGCTTTTTTGACCGATCCATTTTATTCGGGTGATTAACATTGCGAAATTTGGGTTCTTTCCTGTTTTACAACCAGAAAAAGTGGAATTTTATAGGAGGGTAGTTTGGGCACATTGGTTCCAATTAGACATCGGTACCCGTATTTCGAACCCCCTGATTTAACTCGAACATACCGTCAAAATTTGCATTTTCACTCAATTCAGGCAAGCCTTGCTGCTGTTGTTGTAAGTGTTTTGCAATTAGCAATGCTGTGTCCTGCTACTGCTCGGATTTGTGCTCTTACCATATTAACATTATTTTGCTTTTCTGGGAGACATAAATTAATTACTGTATTCGTTAGTTTTTTCCAATTAACCGATACAGTAATTTTGTCCATACTGTAGCCAATCGCTGGAGCTATTTTGTAATATCATATTTTCTAATATTCTACCCTGGAGGGGATGAAGAAATAGAACCTCATCCAGTTAAATCTCAGCATCTAAATGAATCTTACCTTCAAGTAGAAGCATATCCGCTAACAGAAGCCCATCCCCTTTGAAGTTTAAATTTTCAGAATAAAACACTCAGTGTTTTTTTCAAAATTTTAATATAAATTGGAAAATAGAAATTCCATGGGGTTCTAATAGAGAAATATTTGCACACCTAGTAAGCCTACACCACCACTGTAACAGGTCCGTGCTGTTGCTGTGGCGGCGGCGGCGGTGGCCGTAAGAGGCGCAGTGTTGTGGATCTGATGGGACGAAAATTCTCCGATGTGTTCCTGCCTCAACACAACCAGGTGCCTGTGTCGAATTAATTTTACAAGAAAATTGGAAATCACAATGCCTATGGCTTTCTTTTTAAATTTTTTATTGAAAATCCAGGATTCCATCGTTTCTGGCATGAACAACGGTTGCGGTGGTGGTGGAGGTGGTAGTGCGCCGCAAGGCGTGTCCATGTCTCCATTGCACGCTCTGTGTTCACAGATTCCTCCGGCACAACGAGTAACTGAAATTGGCTTACTGTAAAAATGGCGGGACCGTACGCTGGGGGTTACTGTAGAAAAAAACTAATACTAAATCAAAAAAGGATAGTAAAAAGTGAAAATTTATTATTTTTTACAGGGCCCGGCCTGTCACCAGATCATTCAACATGCCGTACAACAACAATTTCCGCTCAGCCAGAACATTTTCAATCATCAACCGGGCGCTCTGATGAGCAGCCCCGCGGGGGCGGCCGATTTTGATTGCGCAAACTGTCCGAATTGTCCATCAGGCACATGCCAAGTAAATCAAAATACTGTATTATTCCCATTAACGCCTCGAAATTTTGTTTATTTCAGGGCTGTACCGCCGGTGCAAGTCTTGCGCAAAACTGCGAGGCAGGCGGCCAGCACTGCAACTGTGCCGGCGGTGCCGGCAACCCGTCGTCCGGAGCATTCCACTCGTTGGGCGACGACAATGCATTCGCGCAAAGTTTTGACGCACCGCCACCATGCGCTGGCGGCGGCGGTGGTGTCGCAGGGCGTCGTAAGCGACGCGCATTGTTCCTGCGCGACGTGGCCCTGTTACGGAAGGCAGCTGAGCAGGAGGACGGTACGGGGACACAGATTTGCATACTGTTTTCTCTAATAGAACCCCCGGGTTTCTATTTCTCAATACCCCTTTGAGAGTGGGTGAGGGCTAAATGGTTGGGGTTTAATTTTTATTTCTCATAGCCTCTCATGGGCTGATACATAAAATCGGTTTTGGTCGATCGCTTAAACAACCCAACCGCGTATTAACTATACCCAATCCATTATAGTATCAGCCAAAGTGGGTATCAATTGGAAGATGGGAGATGGGGCTTAAATGGAAGTGGGTGTGGGGATCAATTAGAAGATGGGAGGGAGGTCAAAAAATTGGCTTAATTACAGAAATAAGTTAATTGCCAGCAATACAATAATTTTTTTTTCCAAAACGCCTCTTAAGGTAACAAAGCGCACACAGTGTCCAAGCGGGAGGTGAAAAACCAGCTGGTGTTCCGCAACAACCTGGAGTTTGTGCTCAGACAATCACCGCCAGCATCATTGTCCGCCAACTTGTAGAAGCAAAATAGCCTACATTATCAAATAGGCCCCCTGATAATTTTTGAAAACTCTCATATTTTAAGACGTGATTTAAATTTTATTTATTTTGGATAAGGTATTCAGGAAGAATTTTCCTTTAATATACATCATATATGGTGCCTCGTTATTTATGTTTTTTTTTGTACAGTTTTTCTATCCCATGGTTCGGTAATTGAATAATTTATGTATTCACTTCACGCTGTTGTATGTATTACTTAAGTGTAACTGTTGTGTCTTTTTTATTTGTTGGTGCACAAGAATAAATGGGTTGGGATTA
Organism: Heterodera carotae; assembly: GCA_024500135.1. Classification (NCBI taxonomy): domain Eukaryota; kingdom Metazoa; phylum Nematoda; class Chromadorea; order Rhabditida; family Heteroderidae; genus Heterodera; species Heterodera carotae. The sequence goes on along the minus strand of JAKKIK010001430.1, from coordinate 3,296 downwards.
CAGCTACAGTTACCTTAATTCATAAAATTAAAAATTTGAGAATTTCAAATAAAAAACAAAGGTTTTTTGGAAAAAACAAGCACTTAAGGGCGCTTAGGTATTTAAAAGAATTTAAAAAAGTAAAAAATTCATTTTTTCATGGAAATGTAAATAAATTAGAAAATTTACGACCTTTTAAATAAAAGTAATTCAATAGCGCGGATCTCGGTAAAATGCCAGCGAAAATGCCGCGAATTTCCGATGTCATGCCCGCTTTAGTATTGTAGTATTGTGACAAACCAAAACTTTATTCATGTAAAGAGAATAGGTAGACACAAAAAACCCAACAAACCAAATGAAATATTAAATCAATTAAATATGTTTAGTTATCGGATAACATTTAAATTTTTTGTCTCCTAAATTTATGATTTTATTTTTGGTGCCATTTTTTCTCTGTCTAACTGCCTCATCTGCTCAACAATGTGTGCCAATTTTCGCCGAGTTTTCTTGAAAAATAAATTTAAAATCCAAAAACTTTTCGTGAGAATAATTCCAAACTTACTTTTTGGTCATCCGCTGTGCACTCGATGATGGCCGATTGGAATTTTTCGTCTAAAATTGGATCAAGATTGACTCTACAAAAAAAGCTAGAAATATTATTTAAATTTATTAATGGTGTCTATTTGTTGTGTAGCATTTGATATTTTTGTAAGAAATTGGGCAAAAATCGAATTCGGATACGGGTACGGAAATCCATAAAAATCCAGTCCATTTCTGTCCCGTATAATCCCAATTCAAACGGACCAATATGCCCGATTTCGTCGGGATGGCATGCATTCAAAAATCCATAGATTTTCAGTTTCGATTCACCAACATTGCCATTTGCATTGTCTACCACAGACTGAATCATCTTAAATTGCAAAAAAAAATTGCTGTACATACATTAATTCCTAAAATAAAGCCCTCGGGGGCTCTGTTTTTCAACCCTCCTCAAAAGGGGGGCTTTGTTTCAGGGGGGTTCTAGTTCAGGGGGGGGGGGGGCTCTATATTCCACCACAACTCAAAAGGGGCGCTAAATAGTTATTTTTTTGGTTCAAGGGGTTCGGTTGGTTCCAAATTTGATCTGATACGGGTTTCTTATAAACCACCCACCTCCTTGAAGTGCCTGGGAATTCTACAAAAAAAAAAAATGTAAAACACACACCTTGTTGACCTGGTCCAACGCCTTTGATTGGTGCTGATCGCGTGGCGTCTCAATCGAAACATTTACGGTATTACATCTTGCCAGTATTCGCTGCAAGTTCAGCATCATTCCGTCCCGTTCAGCTAAAGATATGGAAGGTGTCTTTTTTTTACAAAATATTAAGTGGTTTCAAAATATGAAATTTAAAACGCTGGGTTTGCATAAGAAATATAAATTTGATACTAAAATTAATCTCTAGAAATTTTTCAAAAGTGCTTTTTCGTGCGTATTTGTCTTTTTTGATGCTATACTTATATTCGGGGTTCTATCCGACCTTTCGCTGACAAAAAAAAACACGAAAAAAGTGCCCCGGGGGTTCTAGAGGATGCGATATATTCTCGCTAAATTTGAGTACTTAAATGTGGATTCCTAATGAAAATTAGTTATTGCCTTGAGAAAATTGTGTTGTCAGCTTAACACCAGCAGATGCTTTTGTAATGTTGTTGATTTTGTTCAGAATTGTCTCCTTTTCTTGTTCCAATTTGAGTGCATTTTCCCTGCCATTTTATATTAATTAGTAAAAAAAAAAATTAATAAGATATTCCCAATATTAAACCCACGTGGGTATTTTACAATCTCCACCAAAGGGGCGGGGGCTTTATTAGAGGGAGATATTTACAGTCATCCCTCAAAGGGGGCGGGGGGACTCTTAAAGGAAGGGGCGTATTTATAGGGGTTGGCGGGGGGGGGGGGGGGGGGGGGTTCAAATTTAGCAGAAACGCCAATTAATTTACACACACACCGAAGTTGCTCTGTTAGGTGTTCAGTTTCATCAACAAGTTGAAGAAGGTCAGCACCACTACCATATCCGACAGTCGCCATAGCTTCATTAATTTGTCTCTGTTTTTGCATGTAAATTTGGTCTGAGTGTCGTTGTTGTTGTTGTTGTGGCCGATGATGTCCATCATCATCATGGTCATGACGTACAGCAGCGGCTTTACCATCATCATCATTATTAGCACAGTCAACGACGACAACAACATTTTTAATATTTGGTGAGACATCCGGCAATGAATTTTTTTGATGTTCAAAAATCATGTTCTGCTGCTCTTGTTGTACATCATTTTTAACTTAATTTGGAAATTCAAAGTTGATGGAACGTCGTTGGCCTTTTGGCCTAGACTAAGTTTTTGGAAAAAAACTTTTTGATAATTAATCAATTTTAAATCTTGCTTTAATTCGAAAGCGCTGCTTTTTTAGAAGCCTTGAATAAGCAGAGATAAGCGATTGAACAATTTACTTAAATTTAAAAAAAAGTAGATTTTGTTAATTTTATTTAATAATTTTGTTGCGAGTTGCTGAATCGCTTAGCTTTTCTGCTCACTCGTAGATTCTAAATTCGGCTTTCGAATGATACTAAGTTTGTGGAGAATTGCGTGATCAAAAGTTGGTCTACGCCAAAATGGCCCACGCTAAATGCGACCCCGACCGTCCCATGTTAATAATATTTAGTCGCGAAAATTAAAATTAAGAGGGGGGGAGGCTCTAATTAAACCACAACATTGCTTATTCACATCGGCAAATTGTCCAGTAACGGGATGGATGTTTGGGGGGGGGGGGGGGTTGAAACAAAAGGCACACCAAATAAATTCTTTATTCTCCACCCCACCATTTTGGGCCATCATGTTTTGTGGCGCGGGCAACGGAATTGCTGGAGCTGGTAACGGAATGGCAGCGGAGGTGGCATCCTTTTCGTCGGCAGTGTACGTACTGAAGTCGTCGATGATAATATTCGGGATAGAGGTCGATCGGCGATGACCACCGTTGGCATGGTTTCCGAGGGTGTTGTGCGCTTAAAATGGTTTTTTATCTCCCACAAAATCCGGAGACCTTTGTAGAGCGAGGGAGTTTTTTTCGAATTATATACCAAAACACAATTTCTATTAAATGCTCTAATAGAACCCCGGGGGAGTTTAATAAGGTTAGGAAGTCGATGCAAAAAGATACGGAAATGAATCAACCTCAAAAAATATCACAAATCGAGACCGAGACCCCAAAAAAACCGAGAAAAGTCTCGAGTCGAGACCCGAGACCGAGACTTTTTGGTGAAAAAACCGAAAAAAATTCTCCGCAT
>JAKKIK010001429.1:0-16423 GCA_024500135.1 Heterodera carotae | reverse complement strand
GGGGAAATCCCCCCCCCCCCCGAAAACAAAAAAAAGGGGAAAATTTGCTTTCCCCCCAGAAAAAAAAAAAAAACCCCCCCCCCCCCAATTTTTTTTTTTGGTACCGGGTTGATTCCCCCCCCCCCCCCCCCCTGCTGGATACTGGCCTGCCATGCCCTATCACCCGACATTTAATTCAAACCTTTAGTTTTTCCACGTATTTTGGAAAAAAACGCATCTTTATCCAGTTGGTGTTTGGGCTCTATTGCACTTATTGAATTTTTACGAGTCCAATCAGAGTTTATGAGTCCATCAAGACCATAGGTGGGTTAATCACCGTTTATATTTTGTTGACCCAAATGACCCTAGGGTACACACACACAAGGATAGAATTAGCATGGAGGGCACTAAAAATGGATTGCGACACTTGCACGGAACTAACTCTGACATGTTACCTACTTATCTTTATTTGTGATTTGTATTTAAATGTTCTACGTTTAGCGGGTTCAATAGTTTGTCTTGGAATATTAAATTACACTTCGAAAACTGATTGCTCACTGTTAAAATTTATCTCTGATTGGATTCATAAAAAGTCGATTGGATTCAAAAATGAATATAGATCCATAATTCCAATTTTGCAAATCTGTGAAAAAGGAGGAAACATGACTTTGACCATAGGCCACTGAAGCTTGACAAATTCAGCTAAATTAGCATCATTTGATTCATCTCGTTTTATTCTGCATCGAATGATACCAATTCAATGAGTCATTTTTTATGAAACGACCTAGTAAAAGTCGATTGGACTCATAAGTGTAATCCGATATTTGTATCAAATATTTAATAATATTTCGTTTCTGCTTTTCCAGTTTTTGTTAGCCACGGTTACTTTTTAAGGGAAGCTTTTTGCCCAAATGCTTTTTATGTATTGGTCTTTTTAGGTCAACACTTTGATCACACCCAATCACACGAAAAAGGCATACGTTCGGTTGGCGGCTGATTCTGACGCTTTGGATGTGGCCAACAAAATTGGCATTATCTGATTGATCCTTGGTCAGAATTCTGTTTCATCCGTGCACCTTGTTTTTTCGTTGTTTTATTTGTTACCCGTCCAAGTGTCACGCATAAATTGTTGTTACTATTTTGTTTTACTAATAATTAGTCGCTTGTCCATGGAAGTTAAGCTTGAATATTCGGTATACGGAGCTGGTGCTATTAAATTTTTACGAACCGCTATTTTTCTCATTATTTTCTTAGGGGGATATTTTTGAGCTCGCATTAATTAAAACAAAGTGATTTTCAAAATTGGAATTAAAATACATATTTGCACGGAGCAATTACTGAGTTATTGCCAATTTATTTGCGTCAGTATATATGCATTGAGACTCGAGCAAGGACTCGTGTATTATGTTCACCCAGACTAGAAAAAATCTTGCAAACATTTAAGGCCAACTCCAGTTGGCCTGCCAAAAATTGTGAAAATTGGGGTCTTCAAAACAAGGCCCACAATTAAAGGGTAACGCTTAGCCGGTGGAGTGACAATCTAAATGAAAATATTAAAAGAAATTTAAGATGAGGAGAAATGAGTGCGAGAGAAGTTATAAATAATGCACACACTCTATATTTCCTTTGCTTCTTTGTCATTCTCTTTGTTTGCCGTTATCTTTGGACCAGAACATTCGTTTCTCTAAAAGACTGCTCTCATTTTCTAAATCCATAAATTTTATTTAAATTTTAAAATCATTTTCTGTTTCATTTCCAATTTTCACTCATACTATATTTTTTTAATTTCACACTTTACTTGGTGCGGGACGTTTTGGTGCAGCCCGATTTTTGGGAATTTTTTTTTTCTCTACCAAATTCGTAAAAATGTCTCAAAATCTTTGACCATTGAACGCTTTACAAATGTCTTTTGGTTCGTTGAGATAAAAAATGCAAAAATTATTTTTGCGCCTTTTGCACGGCGCTGTGCCTTCAGCAGCAGCAGAAACCTTTCGAATTGTTGAGGTTGGCGCGAGAGATGGCCTTCAAAATGAGAAGGTTCAGCGACGGAGGGAAGTGCAAAAAGAAGCATTAAAATGCAAATTGTTCAGCAAATTGTCCCAACAGCGATCAAAGTGAATTTGATCGACAGGCTCAGCAGTTGTGGGCTCAAAACCATCGAGGTGACCAGTTTCGTGTCGCCAAAATGGGTGCCACAGGTGAATTATTTGGAAAAAATGCATTTGATTTTTTTTTGAAAAAATTTAAAAATGATGTCCCGAGGCATTTGGTGTATTTTTTTTTAAATGTCTAAAATATTGAATAATTCAATTTTGCATATATCCATCCGACCATCAAGATGGCCGACCACGCCGAAGTGATAACTCACTGCAAAAAGTTTGCCGGCGTCAGTTATCCCGTATTGGTGCCGAACCTTGCTGGTCTTCAACATGCGGTTTTTCTTTGAAAAGCTCTTATCATAGTGCAATAATTTTAATTGAATCATTCCCTACTTTGAGCAAAGAGTGATTTGACTTTACTAAAAGGAGGACACTTTCGTTTGAATGTAATGGAAAATATTTTTCTTCACCAAAGTGAAAAATATTGCTAGAGGGGAGGAGGAACTCCCCTTAGCCTAAGATGCTATTTGTGCTCCAAAGAGCTTATTTTTGTAAATTTTGTCAGAAGCCCTGATGCGGTAAATTGTTATGGCACAACCAAACAAATTTTGCAGATGAATAATGAGAGTGTGCACGAAATTGCCATTTTTTGTGCCGCGTCCGACACATTTACAAGGCAATAAGCGGGTTGAAATTGAATTCGTTATATGAGACCAAAGAGCACTTTTGCAGGAAGAATTTGAATTGTTCCCTGGAGGAAGGCGAACGGAGAGTTAAGCAAGTGGCTGAAGCGGCAGCGCGTAAGGGGCTCCGAGTGCGCGGCTATATCAGCACAGTTAAGGCCACCTGTTTACTGCTAAGCATTAATGCAAATAGGCAATTGGGTTGTGCAAGACCACCTGACATTTGAGTCTGCTGATACATGACACAAGTCCCCGTCTCGACTCGATCCTGCGACCGAGACTCGCTTAACAAAATAAGCAACGAGACTCATTAGGCGGGTGTCCCGCTAGGGCCAGCTTTGGGATTGGATTCGTTTCTGTCTAGGGGATTAGTCTTAAACCCTGCCAAAGTTGCCGAATCCATCTACAAAGGCAATACCAAACATTTTTTAGGTCATTGGCTGTCCATACGAAGGCGCAATTAAAGCGAATTCGGTCGCTGCAATGGCAGAACGGCTCTTAGCTTATGGCTGTTATGAAGGTGCGTTCTAATAAAATTAAACAAAATATTGCTGCCCTCGCCGGAATTTTTTTAGGGCTTTAGCAGATACAGACCAGACTTTTCGAAATTTCGGGGTCTGTATAATGCCCCTAATTAAGCTCTGCCACTGTCTATCTCATTGTTTAGTTAGTCTCGGCGACACAATTGGCGTCGGAACAGTGGGCACAGTTGCACATTTGTTAGACGAAGTGCTTAAGGCGGTGCCATGCAAAAATGTGGCGGTACATTTTCACGACACTTATGGACAAGCATTGAGCAATGTGCTTACATCAATAGATGTAAAAACCCACAAAAAAAGGCGGCGCCTAATTTATGGACGAATGAAATGTTGAGGGCATTAATACTCTTTGAGTACTTTCCGTTATGTGGCCGATAATTTAAAAAGTTAGCAAAACGCCGTACAAAGTGTAAATATCCAAATGCACGAGGACATTATGCATTAAACTGATCATCGAATTCCTACTCATTTAGTTAAAGAACTCTAAAAGTGTCATTAAATATGCATATTCATGAGAAAGTGGCTTTTACGAGCTATTTAATCCGTCGCTTATTGTTGGCTCCTACTTATTCCAGGCTTCTAAATGCATAGCCTTTGAATAAAACCAAGTTGGGCGAAATTGGATTCTGTCAAAAACATTATTTGGTATACCTACACGCCAAGATGGCAATTTCCAAGATGGGTTGCCCCGCAAATTCATTCGTCCGAAAATTACGGTGCGCCAAGCCAATGGCTTAGCTTATTTAAGCGTGGCATTCGGGTTGCTGACAGCAGCATCGGTGGCCTCGGCGGATGTCCTTTCGCCAAAGGCGCAACTGGCAATTTGGCTACCGAAGATTTGGCTTACATGTTGGACGGCATGGGATTTCACACTGTTCGAATATAAAATTGACAAATATATAAATCCCAAATGATAGGGGATTGACATGGACAAGCTTGTGGACACTTCTGTTTGGATATGTGCACAAATGGGCAGAACAAATCAGTCGAGGGTGGCCAATGCAATTCAGAGCAAAAAAGACAAAAACAGAGAAAGAGATTGATAAATGAATGAATGTACGACGAATTATGAAAAATGAATATATTTAAAATAGTATACTCAACTCCTTTTTAATTATATTTTAGATGTAAAATTTTATGGATATTTAGAGTCGCAAAATAAAATCGCATGACCATAAATATGGAGATAGATAGATAGATTATGGCGATTATTTGGGCAAAAATATGGCCAATGGAAAATTTTTTTGTTCAAAGACAAGCAAAAAAAGTTACCTAATTATTTAAGTAATTTGAATTTTAATTTAACTCATATACAATAGAATTAATATTTTTGAAACAAACTTCTTTTTCAAGACTGGTAAAGTTTGATACATTTTTTTGGGGTATTTTTCAAATTTTTTTTTCAAGTTCCTTAAGAAATCTCAAAATAGGGACAAATACATATATGAATAGTATACAAAATATGGAAAAGAAATATAGAAAAATTTGGATTTAAAAATCCATTTTAAAGTTTCAAACCAAGCTATAAACTTGTTTTACGTTAATTTTAGGTTTTCAAGGTTAGAGAAAAAAAATGTTCCTTATACATATATTTCCATGCCATTTTATCTTAAATTATTAAATGTGGAGGATAAATTGAGTTTTCGTCACAATTCTCTCATTCAACAAGATCTCATTAGCTAGCGTGTGAAGGAAGCATTTTCTTTCTTCTGTTGTCGGCGGCATCCGCTTTTGCTTCGGCCACGGATTTGGCCACTCGGCAGCCAAATGAGATTTGACTTTCCCCTCCCTCTCAAGTCAAAGCCTGTGTTTTTGTGTTTACTTTCGCATTGTCAAAAATCTCAACAATAATTTCATTTATTAATTTGGAGACTGCAAATATATATCTTCACAAATTAAATAATTTCTTTTTTTCCTCTAATAGTACCCCCCCCCTCCAATCGATCTCACTAATGAGCAAAGCTAACTTAGATCGATGAAACACGGGAAAGAGTCCATAAAAAGTCATCACATATGTATTTGCATTAATTCTGTATATTTTTAAAAAAAGTTTGTAAAATTTGATCTGAACATATGTATTTCCATCCCTTAGCTGATAAATTTTGATCACCCTTTCTTTATTCACCTGCCCGCCCCTTAATTGATTCAAAACCGTTCTTGTTATTTATTAAAAAGTTTATTTTGTATGCCATTATTCATTTTACCACTTATTTTGTCTACTCCACTTATGCCTAATATAATTTCGGGTATGCATAAAATTTCAAAACTTTATAACGATAATGCAAATTTTAAGTTTTTGGCATCGATGGCAAATTTTGTTCCTCCCAGAATGATGAGACAAAATTGAATGAGCTGACAAGCCCTGGTTTCCCGGCAAAGTATCCGTCGAATTCCGATTGTATTCGGATAATTGACGGTCGGCATTATTGTTTACATTTAATTGAACATTTTGGTTTCCCAATTTTAGCACCCAATGGTTACGAAATAGCAGTAAAATTCAGAGACATTTTTCAGGTTTTATAAAGCATTAAATGCTCAATTTGCTAATGGTTTGGTTAAGATCGAAGCAGCATATGAACTTTTTGGTCAACGAAAACAACAATCGAACGCATTTGTTGCTTCTTCTAATAATTGCCCTAATGATTTTTTGGTAAAATGTTGAAAATAAATTTAATTTCTAATATGCACTGTTAAATTTAATTGTAATTCATTGTTTATACATTGAGGAGAAATTCAGTTTTTAAAATTCACAAAAAAACTGCTGAATATGTCCATGACTATTTGTCCCTGGCTAATGGGCTTCACGGATATGGGGGCTCTCTTTGTATAATATTTTATACACAAAAGTATTAAATAAAATAAATTGAAATTAGCATTGATTCGCTGCTTTGCCTTAATTAAGGAGCTCCGAGATGGCCAATTTCCCTTTTCGCCTCTTTTGGCCCGCTTTTGCGGCACGGAAATTCCAACAGCGCAAATTCGCACATCCTCAAGCCATTTGTGGAGTTGGTTTCACAGCGATGCGATGTTTGAATATGGTGGTTTTGCGAGTGATTACGAATTTGTGAAACGGAAAAGGGCCAAAGTGAATTCAAGCGATGAAAGAGCAGAAAGTGGGCAGAAAAAAAGTAAAATAATTGTAAATAATAATATGAATTAAAATAATCATTAAGCAAGGTTCAGCCCCGACCGTCGGGGAAGGGAATGTCGTTGATCGTAAACCTCAACCAAATTTGTCGGGGATGGCTAGAGAATTTAAAAAAAGGTTTCGGGATAAATATTTATAAAAAGTCGGAAAATAGTAAGAGAGAATTTTTCAAAAAACAAAACAGAGAAATTAATTAAAGGCCACACATTCCCAGGCCATTTTAAGTGCAACCTCTTAGCAGGGTTGTTCCAAGTTACTGAAACCCGTGCCCGTAACCAGGTCTTTTTGGCGATCCGAAATCCGACCCGATTTTTTTTTCGACCCGGAACAGCCCTGCAACTTAGTCCCCAAACCGAGTCGGGGATTGGGGATGAACCTCAAATACAAAACATTTTTCAGATTGTCATTTTGCGCTCAAAGATTCCATTGACGGTTTTATAGATTCAAAGGACTTAAGTCAAATATATAAAGTAATACTTTAAATTATTTATTTCGAAAAAAATAATTTAAATAATTAAAATGGATTTCTGCGTTCTTTGAAGTCATAGGTACGCTTTTTTACACAAAAATTGTCAATTCATTAACTACTGTTTAATTACAATAATTAAGTAATTTGAGGACAGGAATCCCGAGGAAGAATTGGAATGCGTTTGGACAATTCAAGTAAAAGCAAAATAAAAATTTGAAAACGAAAAACTGCCATTAGGTGCCAAAATGGCTTCGAATTGCTTTGTTTGTTGAGCAATTTGAAATGGGTGCGCCAAATCATTGTGCCGAAAATGCGATGGAATTGTACGGCGGACCGTTCGCATCGAAGCCATTCCGAACTTTCTGCGGTCTAACAAGCACACACATTTACACGGGCGAGGTAAATGTGCCATTTTATGCATTGTGCCGAATCCAATGACTCGGAGAATATTTTTGTCCGGGAAATTGTCGAGAGTAACTCGGCTTTTAATTGGACGACAGATTTTATGCAAAATTCCATAAGAATAGACTAAGGACAATAATTATAGTCCAACACAATTTGCCATTTCAGTCCCTGATTTACATTCGCCTATTGGTGATGGATGAAGCGCATTTGTTGGCTTCCAATTTTCGAATACTTTTCTCGTCCTATGCGAGACGAGGTGAAAAGTGCTTGAAACAAACAAACAAATTTAAATCATTTTAAGAGGTAAATTGCAGCGAACAAAATTTGTTTGATTGTGGCGACGAAATATGCATACCCAGAAGTATTTTCATCATAATAGCATAAAATATTAGTCGCATTTTTTATCACAATAATATAAAATATTATTAGTCTAATTTCTCATAATTTGAGACAACCAAAAAAGACACCAAAAATCGCGAAATATGCCCTATTATGAACAAAATAAAGGGCTTAACATACTACCAGAAACTACTAAAATAAATAGGCATAAAAAATGTCAACATAAATTTCAGGAACAATGTTACAACATTTTGATTTTAAATAAGTAAAAGTCGAGAATAGGAGTCATTAGAAAGGGGTACATTTTTTATTGTTGTTAAATAATTTTTTTGTAAACGCCAAAATATGATCAAAAAGGTCGAAATATGAAGTGCATATCAGGGATGTGCCGAGCCGGACAAAATCCGATTCCGATTAAATCGCCGATTCCGATTATTGCCAAAAATCCGATACGATTTTAAAACCGATTACGATTATGGCCCAAAATCCGATTAATTGCGATTCCGATTTTTTTTAAAAAAAAAAATTAATTTTTTTCCAAAAATTTTTTTATAGTCAAAATTAGGGTTCAGCGGGGTTATTAGTCTTAAATCAATTTAAACCGGGGTAGCATAGATAAATCCTAAGCAAATTGGAGAACGGGAGAGAGCGACCATCGGTGCCAATAGGCGACGATGGGAAAATTTTGACATTTTTAGTGAATTTGTTAAGTAAAATGAACACAAAATAGCACTAAAAACTTATTAATTTTCCTTGAAATTTTCATTTCAAGTCGGAAAAGCACTGAAAATTATGTGCAGGAGAAGGCGGTGCCGACAGGCGCCGCCGGGAAAATTTTGAGAATTTATGTGAGTTTCTTATAAAAATTTGTATAAAATAGCAGCCCATAAATCCTTAATAAATACAATTTTAATAATTTAAATTTAATAGCATGCTTTTGGCCCAAAAATAATATTAAAAAGTCGAAAAAATATGAGAGCAATTTAAGATTTATTTCTCTGCAAAAAATCGAAGGTAAAGTAATAAAAAAATCATTTTACAATTCGCGGGATTCAAACCCACACCAGACATACCTGTGAAACACAACACAAACCACTAGGCCATTGACAATTTATCTGGCGAAATTATTTCTAATATATTTTTTTCTAAATTCATTGGAATGAATATTTTTAGAAATATTTCGACAAAAATATAAAATTTTATTGGGAAAATTGGAAATTATTTGATTTATTAATATTTTGTTAAGAGGGACTAGTAGTGTCACACTGGCCTAATGGTTATTTCGTTGGGTCGCACTTGTAAGCGGTTTTGGTTCGAGTCCCGGGAGCGGCAATTAATTTTTCTTATTATTTTTTTCTTTTAATTCAATGAAATGTTCGTGTAAGGTCATCTTACCGACGGTAAAGTTGGTTTATAACTTTTTATTAGTCAGTAAATTTCTTATTATCATTCGATGGCTCTATGCTTTTAGAAGCTAGATGTAAGCAGACTCAAATAGTTTAATTATCGTAAAGAAAATTACAATTTTCAAACCGAAATTTTTTAATTTTTGCCTTCATTTCCTTTAAAATGTCTCCATTTTTCATAAATTTTTCTCGTGGCGACTAGCGGCACCGCCAAAACCCCGCCAAAAAAGTGTGTTTGCAGTGAAAATAAGACGCGAAAACCGAATAAATTGGACCAAATTCTCTTAACAATTAGTTAATTTTCCAAAAAAAATTTCCGGCGGCGCCTATCGGCACCGCCTCCCCCCCTCGCAGCCATAAAATTTGACCTCTTGTTTTAAGCCCCCGAAATCCCCCTCTAGGGGAAGGCTCAGTTAGAAAGAGGGTTTAAACTGATGGGGGCTCTATTAGAGGAAATACGGTAAGGTCCAAATATACTTGATTGCTTTCTAGCCTTGTTTAGGCCAGTTTTGGTTCCGTTTTGGTTCAGGTTCCGATTCAAAAAGTTGGTTCCGGTTCCGGGTTTTTCAGTTCCGCCTAGTTCCGGTTCCGATTTTTGTCAAAAGTTCCGGTTCCGACCAGCCCTAATAATAATCGGATTTCGATTTGCAAAATTCGATTACGATTATCCTATTCCGATTATGGCCCAAAATCCGATTAATTGCGATTGCGATTCCGATTACGATTCGGCACATCCCTGGTGCATATGCATAAATTACAAACCAAAAAGATTCAAACCAATTTGAAAATGTATTTCTTAAGTTTAAAATTAGTGCGCAGGAAAAAAGGATTTTGCTATGACTAAAATTTAGTATTAATTTGTAACGGTCGCTCAAATTGCCTTTATCGAAGAGATGAAATTGACTGCGATTCATACAACAGTTTGTTTAACTAATGCCAAAATTATCTTCCAAATTTCAATTTTGTCGTTTTTTAAGCATTTCCAAATATTATGCACAATTTGTATCGCTCTGGCCATCTTCCCGTGTTGGGTATATTGACTGTGCTTTTTGTGGTTGTCTTCGGACTCTGTTGGTATTATCGGCCATGCCAAAAAAAGAGGACGACGAATCAATCATCAGTAAACATTTTGGAAAGGTTGGATAAATGATAATAAATGTCAATACAATGACTAATTCTAAATCCGTTTACTCAGTCATCCTCGGCATAATGCCCCAACAAGTTCGGCACGCGGACCAAAACCTACTAGCAAAACGATGCCAAATTTAGCAGACAGCAAATCGGTAATTAATTTTGGCATCAAAAAGTGCAAAAATATGAATGGAATTTGTAAAAAAAAAGGTTTAAATGAATATTACGTTTTATTTTAGGCAAATTCGTTCAGCAATTGGTCACTTTCCGATTTGTCAATTGATAAACATCATGAAAATTGTCACAAAAGTATTTGCAAATCGATGCCTTCGACTGCGGCACAAATGCTTCATTTAGCATCGAAAAGGGAGGCGGCAAACGCCAAAATGAATTGCTATTAAAAAGGAACTTTTAATAATTAGCAAAATAATAAAATTTATTATCAAATTCAATGCACAAAATTTAAACAATGAACCGACAAATAATAATTTATTCATTGGCTTTTTTTTGCCATGGCTTAAGCAATGTATTCAGAAAATAAAAATTTAAAGAAATAGAATGCAAAACGAGAATCTCTCGACATTTTGTTTACTGTAAAACTTTACCTTGACGAATACAATGAATGAATGCCGGTGCGTCTTGTCAATATGCGATGAATGCCGCCCTGTCAATTATGTCGTAAAATGGCAATTATGGTCCGATTGTTTAGCTTTTGTCCCAATTTCCCAATTCCAATTTAGAAAAGCCGGTATCGGTACTAGTTTTGGGTAAAAAAAAACGGGACTGTTTCGATCCCGACCAACCCTAATTTTGACTATTACTTCACAATATTTTCAGAGTTCGGAATGCCGATAATAAATTATATTTTAGGCTATATTTTTATTATGTACCAATTTCTACAAACTTGATATCATTAAAAAATTTTTTGTGCTTAGAATCTGTTTTAGCAGAAGCTACTGAGAATATTTATCGTTCTAAATAAATCGACAGAATAGCATTTACCCGAACCCTAAAAGTGTAAAAGTTACAAATGCAAATGAGCTGAAAACTTGTTGTATATGTCGTCATTTTGTGTGGTGATTTTTGGTCGATACAATAAAATAGACGGCTAAATTTACCGCCTAAATCTCGAAAAACTCTAAATGGTATGGAAAATAGAAAAACTAAGCATTACAGAACTGAATCAAGGTTTCTGAATCAATCGGTTGTTGCCGGGCGTATTCTTAGGTATGACAAGAGGCATTCTGCCGGCATTTATGACGACACGTTGTTGTGTGGCATTCTGAATGGCTGGCAAATGCCTGAGAATGGATGTTTTTCATTATTTTATGAATTTTTAAGTTTCCCAACGCCATTGGCGACCAATGTTCAGCTTCTCTTCACCTACGGGGGATATGATTGCTGTTGATGGATTAATTGCCGCGAATTAGTAACTGCCGGCGGCGGCGGCCGCCGCTTATGCACCAGCGGATTTACGGGCGAGCCGTAAGGCGACTGATAAGGCGTTATTTGCGGCGCCGGCGAATTCGACAAATTCGGACTTTGTTCAAGCCGAGCTTTGTCTTTTTCCAATTGTGCTTCCACTAATTCTTCTTCTTCTTGATTCACCTTCTGTATCGCTAATTGCTCCTTTTCTCGTTGCTTTTTAAATTCTATGGTTTTATTGGACAATTCCAATCCATTCGCATCAAAATATTGTCTCTTTCCGCCGAAGAACAGAACCATTTGTTCATCAATTTTCGGTGGATTGCCGAACAAATCTCGAACATATTTAGCTCCTGGAAATATGGGAATATGTACTTAGTCGAAATCGATCAGGGCCCGACCCGGCACGGCACAGGGAGGGTTCGGCAATCCGACCCAGTGTATTTTATTTTACTAGAGCCCGGATTTTTCATACTTTCGGATCTTGTTACAGGATTTGGAATTTACAGACCAGGATCCGCAGGAGTAACCATGTAAATTCTTTTTTTTAAATTTATAAAATCCTAAACAGGATTAAGGATTCTGCTGTTACCAAAAAAACTCAAAAGGTTATCTTTAGACTTTTGTAAAATTCCAAATCGCGATTAAAACATCGGGACGGGACCAAAAAACAAAGAAAAACCGAGTTTTTCGGGACCCAGACTACATAAAAACACTGGTTCTTACCGCCTGATTCTTTGAGAGTCATTTCAATTTTAATCCAATTTCCTCCGTCATCCATTAATTCGAAGACTTTGCTAAATTCTACTGTGGCCACGGGGTCGATTGTTATCACATCCACTTGTCCCCCGGGCACAAGGTGTGCCGGATGGACGGGCAATCGATGCTTTGTCCATTCATAAATGCTCACCTCCGTTGGATATTGCTTCGGGATTTCGAGGGTACTACTTGCAACAGGTGGCTAGGTGGTTTTAAACCCGTATAGTTTTGCTCAATTCACCAGAACTTGCCAGTTTCTTGCGCTCATTGAGCATGCTCGGCAGCACCTTCATAATCCAAGGTCCAAATTTGGCCGAATTATAATTGGGCGACCTCGGGAGGGCGCCCTTTTCCATCAAATAGCCGGTCTCGTCGAAATGAAATGGCCTGTCCGGATTGTTGTTAAAGAATAGCTTTCTCGGGTGTGGTAACGGCGCAATGCATTGGTACTCAGTTAACCAATCTTTGACTGCCACATAACGAAATTTGATGTAATTTCCTCCGTTGTCCCTCTGACGGTAAACTTCCCATTTTTCGTCAAGCTCCGTGTAAAAAACCTCCTTGGTCCCTTTTGAATTTTCTTCTATATCCAACTCATTAAGCGAGTAAGTTTGAGCTGTGCCATAGCTTGAACTTGGGTTGGAGCTTAGTGAACGGTTAGCAATTCTTTGAGAAGCTTCAATTTGGACTTCCCACCGACGGGGAAAGCTTTGCTGACTTAAAGAAGGCGGATTTGGTGGACGCTGTGTTCTCACATTTTGCAAAATGGACTTTGATACCGTTAGATGCAAATTTGGGCTAAGAACTTTTGATGCGCTGTTGTTATTTTGAGATTGTTTATTGCGATTTTGCTGACCCTGCCCAATCATTGAATTTGTCTGTTCAACCATTGGCATTTCGTTGTTGTTTTGCTGTTCCTTTTCCTTGGGAGCTGATAGGTGAGTTTCTGACGAAATTAATGACATATTTGGGTCGACTGCTTTTTGCTGATCAGAATTTGAAAAGGCTGCGCTTTCTGAAATTGGCCTTGATTTTTATTTTTAACAAAAGATTAAAAAGAGTTAAAAAAGAATAAATAATTTTCATAATTCCCATGCGAAATGCTTTAGCCAAATCGGATAATTGCTTATTAACGCGCTTTACGTTGTGGGACCGTTTTTGTTGGTCTGTGTGTCCGTCTGCTCATCGTCTTGATATCCATTGTTAAGTTTGGTGGTGCCCGCTGCACATTTGTCACATTATTGCTGCTTGATGGAGTTGCCGCATTTGCGCGTTCCGCCGGCACTTTCTCAGCAACCGCTTTTTGCGGCAAATGCGATGAAGCAGCTTTATCTTTTTGGTTCATTCTGTCGTCATTCAAATTGTCGACGTAGCCCCGCCATTTTCTGCTGCTGTTCAAATTGTTGTCTTCGTTTGCCGTTGAAAATGAAGAAAGGCCTGCTGCTGACGACGACAATTTTTTGCGTCCAAATGTGCTCTTGTCGCTCTGAAATAATGCCGAAGACGGCTGTCCGCTGCTAAAAGTGTTATCCATCCGTGCCGATAAGTGTGGCGATTCGCCCAATTCCCAGCTTGGGCTTGTCGAGGATAAGGCACGTCGATGGGATGGATCGTATGCCAAATCCAACGGATACGAATCTTCCTGCTCATCCAGTTCTTCCTGATCATAGCGGGGAGCGTTCATATAATCCGCCGGTGCTTGGAGGGAAGAGCGGTCGCGGGGAGGCGATTTGTCGAAAATGGGATCAACTTCCGATAGCTTTTTGACGGCAAAAACAATGGCAAAAAACGAATAAAACAATAAAAAGGCAAAAGCACAGTACAAATAAGCTTTTCTCATTGCTAAACTTTAAATGCATTTAAACAAGGTAATTTCAGATATATAAAAAGTAATGAATATATTAGAAATAAGAATATGGAAAAATTCTATCGATTGCAATTCATAATATAAGCATTTCAATAGAACGTTGCTACATAATGCTAATACAATGTATTGATTTCTAATATTATAAAATTGATGAACATATGTACTAGGGCTGCTCGGTACCAGAAATTTACCGGTACCCGCAACTCGGTCTCGGTTCCGGTATTCGACCCCGGTACTCGGTCCCGGTTCCGGTATTCGACCCCGGTACTCGGTTCCGGTATCGGTACCCAAAAAACCCGGTACTTTTACCGACTCGGTACTCGGTATCGGTACTTTCAGTAAAAACGTCAAAAAAGCGCTAAAATTTTTCTCAAACCGCTAAAAAAAGGGTTTTTTGGAGTTTACAAAATAATATTAAATGCTGTTTAAATCAGAGGTCGCATCGAAAATTTCTTGAAATAAGAACATCAGAGGTCAAAAATAAGATTTTGGGGTCCAAAATAAGAACTTTTCTAAAACATTCTTTTGAGGCTTAATCTCGCATTTTTTTATGCAATTTTCGGCATTAGCGACAGATTTCTCACCGCCAACATTTTTTTTGAGCAATTTGAGGGCTTGAAAAAATAAAATCAAAATTTATTTTGGTGGAGTCTGGCGGTGCCGATAGTTTTTCTACGCCTTTTCACGTCTTACAGATATATTCTGTAGGGGGGGGGGAGGGGGCGGGTGCGGCGGTGCCGATAGGCGCCGCCGGGGAAAATTTGGAAGAAAATGATTGGGTTTGTTAACAAAATTTGGACCTTTTACACGTCTTATTTTCATTTTTGAATGCAAAAATTGAAAGATTTAGAAGCCAAAATCTGAATTTTCTTTGGCTTCACAAAAATAAGACACAAAATAAGCAAAAAGCAGAAATCGTTAAGAGGAATTGATCCGGCGGTGCTTTATGCACCGCCGGGAAATTTTTTTGAATATTTTAGTGAATCTTGTTAAGATTTTGCATATAAAATCGCTTTAAAAATATTTAAAACGTAGGAAAAATTTGACTGTTAATTTATAAATTTAAAAGGATATTAAATATATTACTAGAGAGAGGTTAGATCCCAAACCAGTTCATATTGAAAAAATAGAACTTTACCACTAGGCTATTATTACATTAGGGGGACACAAATAGTAAATACTAATACTTTAAATCATTTTCCCATTTTCAAATCGTTTCGATAATTAATTTTTTTTGAAAATTTTATGGGGGTGCCAGGTCATTTCGCGAAAAGTGCAAAAAAATTGACCTCACAAAAGGGGCACTTCGCGAAAAGTGCAAAATGGGCGTTTCGCGAAAAGTGCAAAAAAGGGCATTTTGCGAAAAGTGCAAATATTGACCGAGAGAGACCGGGCCTCATCAGTGTGGTTTTTTTAAATTAAAATATTTATTGAAATAGCCGTTAATTTAAAAGTCAAATTACCAAATTAATCAATTGGCTTTACAGGGTGACACAAAAGTTCGTGGACACTTTTTAAATTGCCATAACTTTTTTTCTATTGGAATTTTCTAATATTTTTTTTATTCATTTTGTAGCTTACTTTATTCTCATTGATGCCCTATAATCGAGATTTCATAATTCCTTGTTTTCAAAAGGAAAAAGCGTCCGGAAAATTTCGACCCTCCTTGATGTCCCAAAAAGCACTGTCCACATGACACTTAAAAAATTTCGGTGCAAAAATTTTCGTTAAAAGTTATGAATTAAATCATTTAGCAAGTATGGCACAACAGAGGACCTTAAGCTCTGCGGGAGACCTAGGTCCGTTAACACATTTAGTAGCCGAAAAATGATAAAAAGCCGCGTTGTCCGGAAACGGCGATTTTAATGAGAAAAGTCGCTCGCAAAACAGTGATAAGCGAAACAAAGCTATTTAAATTACTCTGATCTCCATTCTTACCAGTGCATAATTGGAAATCCGGGTTTTTCGACTTAAAAACCCGGGAGCGGGACCGGGATTTACAAAATGTTGGCCGAGCGGGATCCCGCCCCGGGATCCCGGGAAAATCTCGGCCGGGATCCCGATCCCTCCGGTCACTAGTTTGGACTACAAACAATTACATTTTTGCAAGAAAGTCAACATTTTGTTTTTATAATTCTTTATCCGTTTTGCTTACCGGCGCTGAGTTGAAAGAA
>JAKKIK010001428.1:0-16433 GCA_024500135.1 Heterodera carotae | reverse complement strand
AAAGCCCCCCTTTCGAGAGGAGTTGAAATATAAGAAAGCCCCCCTTTCGATGGAGGTCAAATATAATCCTACCTCTAATAAAGCCCCCCTTTCGAGAGGAGTTGAAATATAAGAAAGCCCCCCTTTCGATGGAGGTTAAACAAAATAGATCCCACGGGGGCTTTATATAGGAAATAAGGCATTTTAAGTTTTGTTACCATTCATTGTATACATCAAAGTTTGGCCACGACGAAGCAATTTATCACACTGGTCATCTCGTTTTTGACGCTGTCGACCTTCTTGCGCCAAAACATTGAAGCACACCAGCGATAAAACAATAAATAAAACACCGCTAGCCATTCTCTTAAATTTTATTATTTTATATAAACATAAATCAAAAAAATGCATTTCTTACAAATTAGGCATAAAATTATTATTATTATTGTGCCATGCATCGACGTCCTCCTTATGCTTATAAGACAATTTATGTTGACGTAAGCTTCTTTATTTCTTCATATGCATATCATTTCTATTTGTCTCAATCAATTGTTTTGCAAATTTGGCAAAATATTCATTGGATAAATGCATATAATAATTGCTTTGTATCCGTTGAACTGATGTGCAATGAACAAAAAAATTAAAAAAGTCGGGCCGTGATTTTAACATTTGTTTCGGCACTTGAAATCCCCTAGCCAAGATCCCGAATTATGCCAGGCCAAAGCCAAAAATTTGCTATCGAAAATTGTTTTGTAAACATAAAATCAGGGAATATTTTTCATTTTTACTTCACATTTCTTTGTCACCTATTTTTGAATCTCGAGTTCCTGCTTATTTATAGCTTCAAAACAAAAGGTCATAAACAAAAAATTGTTATCAAAAAGTGCTGCAACTATGCCAGAAAATTTTGATAAATATGGCATGCTCAGCAGTGGTGATGTACGCAATTAATGGGCTCCCGGAGTTTTGGAAACCAGAAATTTGGACACCGAAACTCGATTCTTGAGGTGCCTTAAAATGGAGGGGGGCCTTTAAACAGAGGGATGCCATCAAATAAGGAAGTACGGTAGTTGCTTTAAGGATAAACCGATCAAAGATTTTTTTGCTATAAATAAATTCCATTTTTTCCCGTTTTGCTTGCTGAATCATTTTTATTCTTCATTCCGTGTTATTCATTTTGAAATTCAAGACAGAGGAGAGAGAGAGTGAGAGAGGAAGAAGAGGGACAAGAAAAGAATGGAAAGACAGAGAGGGATGAGGGAGAGAATGGAAAAGAAGAAGGGCAGAAGAGGGATAAGAAAAGAATGGAAAGGCAGAGAGGGATAAGGAAGAGAATGGAAAGGCAGAGAGGGATGAGGAAGAGAATGGAGAAGAAGAGGAGGAAGAGAAGGGACAAGAAAAGAATGGAAAGGCAGAGAGGGATGAGGAAGATAAAAGAGAGAGAGTGGGAGAAAAAGGAAGAGGAGGGAAAATAAAAGAATGGAAAGGCAGAGCGGGGTGAGGAAGAGAATAAAAAAGGGATGAGGAAGAGGAATGAATTTTCCCAACTTTTTTCTTGCTGATTCATTTTTATTGGGGCGCTTCATCATTTTGTTTTACATTCTTTTGCTCATTTTGAAACATCTTTTTGCCTGTTCTGCTGGCGTTGATTCACACATTTTTTCCATTCGCAAATAAAATTTGACGATTATTTAAACGAAACAAAAAGCCATTCTCCATCAGCATTTCATTTTATTTTGTGCTTTTTTCTTCATTTTATGATATTCCAAGCATTAGGAGAGAAAAGCAAAATTAAATCGTACTGACCCGTACCCGTACTATTGGCCCAGATCCGGGTCCGGTACGGGTTTCGGGTTAGCCCGTATTGCATTTGACATAAAAGGCGCTAAATTTAAATGACTTTTTTCAGCAAGGCTTTTGCTCGTCTTGGCAAAATGCGAATTCATTTTCTGTTCAAATTATTGCTTTTTGCGTGTCTTTTGGCGGCAATTGCCGCCATTTGGGTCGATAGCAATGAATGGGCGTCCGAAGAGAGTGAAGTCGTTGAGAGGCTTAATTTCAAACACTTTTAAATTGGCATTTAATTCAGAAAATTGATCATCATCCGGCAAATTCACTTTCTGCAAACAAAGCAAAAACGCTGCCGGCGCTATCAATGGTGGCACAATCTGTGAACAAAACATTGGCAAAAGAGGCGTCGGAGGAGGGCATCCCGGACAATGAAAATCTGCTCGAGAATGAATGTGAAGAGTATGAAATTGGCGGAGCATCGCAGAAAGAAGAGGAGGATGAAGCGGTTGTGGACAAAAAAGAGGCGGAAAACGACGAGACGAAAAGGAAAGTGCCAAAAAAAGAGGAGGCCACAGAAGAAAAGGACAGAAAGGAGGATGAAGTGAAAAAGGCCGAAACGGAAGCGCAGAAGAAGAAAGCGGATGTTGAGGTGGTTCAGAGGGGACAAAGAAAGATTGAGTTTTGGGCTAGGTTTTTTTGGTTGTTTGTTCCTTAGCTTAGAGGTTAGAGAGAAGCGGATGGATACTACTGATAAATCGATTGAGATGGATTGATTAAATCCATAAATTTATGGCCTAAATCTTACAATTCAGAAAAATGTTGTCTTTCAACGGCTTACCTACTCGAAAACTCTGACCAGCTACGAATCCAGCGGCTTACACGGGAAAGGGGGCGTCTACGGCGGATACAAAGGTATCTTTTTTCCAAGGGGCGGTAAATGGCCAAAGCATACAAAGGGGAAATTATGCCAATTTAGAGGGGTACAACAGCGACAGTTTTGAGAGGAAGGATTACGGCGTAAAGCGGAAGGGCAAGCAGTACACGGACAACAACAACAAATACGGAGGAAGGCACGGGGTGGGCGCGAGACAGTACAGTAGCGAGGAGGAGTACGGTAGTAAAAGCCACCGCAAATACGGAAGAAGCGAGAGTCGATACGGTGACCATGAACGAAAGGAATACAGAAATGAGGAGGATGGGGAACATGGCGGTTACGGTAGGGACCAGGCATACGATAAAAGAACAGCAGCAGGGACCTACCAAAAAATGGGATACGGTGACGACGACAAAAGCGAGGGTTACGGTGGTCATCAAATTGAAGCATACGGTGGCTATGGGAAAGGAGAGCAGTCACACGGTAAGGGCACAAATCAATGATGATACTTAGAAGAAAGCCTTTTTTCTGAGCTCAGATTATTCGGATGAAAAGCGACATTACGGTCTGGGGAACAGTAATTACGGTCGCTATCAGCAGCAGCACGCATACGATGAACGCAAAGCGAAAAACGCCTTCCCGACAAATGTTCATCATCCGGCAAATTCAATTTTTGTGAACAAAACAAAAATGGCACAAACACCGTCGGCGCCGTCGACGTTGGCACAATCGGTGAATGAAACATTGACAAAAGGGGAGACGGCGGAGGAGGGCACGGACAGTGGGCAGAAGGCGGATAAAGATGAATGGGAAAATTGGGATGATAAACTCATCGAGAAGGAATGGAGCGAGGAGAAAACGGATGATGAGTGATGAGGACGAATAGAAAAGAAGATGAAAACGGAAGAGCATGGAGAGAAGAAGAAGAATACAAATACAAACAAGAAAATTGCATAATTGCCAAAGAATGCCAATGCCAATAAATCTTACGATGATAAATGCTTATTATAAAAGAGTAGTTTCATACAAATGTAGAAATTTGGATTCTCATGGATTAGGGGATTAAGCGTGTCCTCGAATTCCTCAATTCTCTCATCCGATCCCCGACTATTGGGCCTCTCCGATCCGAACTGATTCTCGTAGGCAAAATGCCACCCTTGGCGTCCGCCGTCCACGGCATGCTATAAGCGACATTCTTTCCCTTAAAGGCTCCAAATCGGACACAAAATCATCAATGCAATGGAACTATTGTATTTGCTTGATTTCGGCTTTATGTTGTCGCTTTTCCTTTTTTAAATGCCTACTTTTTCTAAATTTAATTCTTAAATTTAATTTATTTCTCAAAAGTCTGTCAAATTGCTTACAAATTAACGATTCAACTCTACTGGAAACGACCAAAAGCATAAAGGACGATGCTTTTTCTTCAATGAGTCACCCCCAAAAATATAAAATGGGTAATTTATTCAACAATTATAAAACAACGAACAGAAAATCAACTCTTGTTATCCAATATTTTATTCAGTTATCATCGATTACCATTTAAATGGTTGTTAATACAAAAATAAAAACATTTCAAAATAAAAATTGGTCTTCTCAGTTTAATGTGCTTTAGGGTTTTTACGCATTTAATCGTAGTTTTTTTGTGTTTATCAATTTTTTTAGTTTTTCACTTCACCTTTAATTCTACAAGGTTTGTAACAAAAATAAGTTTTTTTTTTTGCATTTTTAATACTTCCCATAGTTCAACTGAGCTGAAATTTTTCCAACATAAATTAAGTGCGGAAAACGGTTCTAATTGTGAATAAGAACAAGTCTGCAAATTTTCAGGTCTCAATGATCGATCGACATTTAAAACATCGGATCAACATTTTAGCGTTATTAGAATGTAGACAAGGTTGTTTTAAGTCTTGAATTTATTTGGATAGACATTGAGACCCGAAGTTTTGCAGATTTGTTAGATATTCGGAGTAGAATACTATCCCGTAATTCGTTTTAACGTTTGGGCAAAACCCGCCGAAGTTTGGCAATGTTCGTCAAATAGTCATCAATGTTATTTTTATATCAGCTATTGTTCAAAATCTCTACAATATTTAAAAGACTTTTTCATCAAAATGTATAACAAAATTATTGGGCACTTAAATTCGTTCGGAATCATCGCATTGCTTCTTAACACAGTGATAAATGGCGGCATCGCATCAACCGCCGATGTTGCCGGTGGCACTGATCAACAAAATGGACATCAGCATAAACGGTTTGATTTGGACAAAATGACTTATGACAATTGTAGATCGCCTACCAATAATTGCCACCCAAAAGTACCAATAATTGGTACCAATTAATGGTTGGGCAAAAAGACTAGCAATAAAAAAACCAGTAATTGGTACCAATAATTGGTTGGCCTGATGAAAACCCCGTAGCTACAGAAACTCACAAAAAGACCAATTATTGGTTGGTACGCTTGTCCAGCAGGACTGAATAACTTGTCTAAATAACAGATAACATATTTAAATTAAATTATATTCAATAATCACGATATCCAGATTCAAGCCACTAAAACCGTTCATCAATATTTCGTTGAATTAATTGAATTTGCCCTTTAATAAATTGTTATTGATCAGTTAATTGATGACTTTGGTCAATTAATTGATCGATTAATTGGTTTACATAAAGACCAATAAACTTCAATATCAATAAATTGGTCAATAGTTTGGTCAATTAATTGGTTAATCCTGTTGCCAGTGGTCTCTAGTTTTTAGCCTCTAAAAATCCCCTCTCTCTAATGATTAGCCATGCCGACAACAATCACTCAATTGCTGGTGTTGGCGTTTTGGGCACTTTGTCGCGCCCCGGGCTTGGTGCCTTTTTGTCTACTTGGGTTCCCGAATTGTCGAAAGCCGAATGCAACCTGCACAAAGCAATGGAATCTTGTCGTCCTTCATTTCCATGGGCTACATGTGTTGAGAATAGTGCCATGCTTACCAACAACAACGGCACCGACTCGTGTTGCATGCGCGGCTTCGAATGGCGCTGTTGTGCCAAGGCAATTAATTTAAGATGACTTTTTTAAATTAAATAAAATTCGCAAATAAATATTCAATTAATAAAAAAAGGCGGAAACACAATTACACGTTGAACTCTCTATCCTTTAGTGCTGTTCGAGAGTCTCAGTCTCGGGTCTCGAAAAGTCTCAATTTTTTGGGTCTCGGTCTTGAGTATCGAGAAATTGGAGAAGGCCGCAAATAGAGGGGGGGTATTTTAGTAAATACGGTAAGAGTTAATAAAATTCTAATCTGGCTTATTCAAATCTGAGAATTCTGAAACAAAATTAAAATTCTATTTAAAATGAAATAAGCTTAAAAAATATTTCAATTTAAGGGAGATGCAGCGGTATGCTTCATATGAATTTTGCAGTTTTATCTCGATTTAACTTCCTTTTGTTTTACGTGCACATTCACTACGCGATTATCCCGCAGGAGGCAATGATTGGCGTTGTATGTTTTGGCGGCGCATTTTTAAAAAATTCGATTTTTTTTTTGCTTTAAATTTGAGGACTGTGTTCGGGCCGGCTTCTTCAAATTCAATTATTGCAACTGTGGTTCATGCTTTGTCAGCTCAACCCCATGGACAGTGTGGAATTGTCTGTGCTGTACAACAAGTGGGCCTAATTGCGTTACGGTATTATATATCTTTCACATAATGTTTCATATTGTAATTGAAGTATTATATTTCCTGTTTTAGAACCCCGGGGATACTATGCGAAAAATTCTAAGAAAGTCTTGAAGCATTATTTTAAGAATTATCGGAAATTCAGATAAAAAGGTAAGGCCTCACAAATTTTAGCACTTACTATTTTTAAATTGAAATTTCCATAAAAAAGTACCCCTTGTTTTTCTAGCAATGCGTTTCACGCCGTACCTCAAACATTAAATGTCCATGGGAATGCTGTTTTCGGACAGGTAATAAGGCCAATTCCCGCCCCTGCACCTTACGGATATACCGGACGCGAATTTAAAAATATGTCTCGTGGGCACCAGGGCTGTGCCGAGCCTGACCAATCCGATTCCGATTGTTGCCAAAATCCGATTAATTTCCGATTACAATTCGGCACAGCCTTGGTGGGCACCCCTGAAAACCAATAGTTAAGTAAATTCAAATGGCGCCATGCGATGCGGTTGTTGTCACGAGCAAATGGCTGCTCTTTGTGATAAGTTATGTTTTTGAGTAAGAAAGTAACTTCTTCTCAAATAAAGTACCCGGGGGCTCTATTTTTATTACGGTAAGTCTTTACCTATAGAAAGGCCGAACCGCAACTCCGGACCAGCCAACTTTAGAAAACTCTATTATTTTGGTTTTCCACTACCGTTTGTGAGGGAGAGGGGTTTAATTCAAAGGAGGGTGTTCTATTTCGGCAATACGGTCCACCCATTTGCACTTTCAAAACATTTAAATGGTCTAAAAGCATTGTGCCGTTAATTAATCGGCTTACCGATGGGCGGCTCTATCCGATTGCCTTAGGATATATGCTCCCTTCCCAAATTAAAACATTTATTATTTTTCAAAAGGAGACAAAACAAATGCTGCCAATTGACAAATGCCAACAAATTGTGGAAAAGCATTGCCAATGCGGTTGGGCCAGATGCCACGAGAGGAAGGGATGGAATGGCAGCATCTGTTGCCCGGATGGACACGATTTAGTGTGCTGCACAATGGCATGCATGCATTTCGAAATGCTTGAATTTCAAACAAATTCTTTATTAATTTAATATGTAATAGCATTTTCCGTTTTTAGGAACCAATTGAGATTGCCATTGAAGCTGTGAACATGGCAAGAAATTTTATTATCGTTTTTTTTTGTTGTTGTTTTAAAATATCCATTTTTCGTACATCCTCTTTTAGCCACTTTTTTTTTTGATTCGCTTTAATCCGGGCTCAGGCATTGTTGTACCAAAATGTGTTTAGGAGTCGGAAGAACTTTTGATCGCTAATTTTGGCACCGCTTTACCCCATCAGCGAACGCTTACTGATCTACAAAAAACGGATGTAAGCCTATGCGAGGAGACGGTGCGCAAATATTGTCGTCCATGCGGCGGTTGGGCCAAATGCGTTGAACGCATTGGACACCAAAGCGACTATGAGGGCAGCATTTGCTGTGCTAAGGGCTTTGACGCGGTGTGTTGTGTCGGCATGATGAAAATGGTATGGGAAAAAATTTTGCCAAATTTACGTGCCACGGCATCCCAAGGGCGTATCCAGGGGGGCTGTATCAGCAGGAAATTTTAAAAATTTTACAATTTCAGAATTCTTCGATCATTGTTAACACTTAAAATCGCACGAATCATAGATGCTTCGACAGTTTATGATCAATTTAATTCTTTTTGAAGCATTTTATTTATCCATTGTTTTAATTTATAATTTAATCAATTTTAAATCTATCTACATAGAAGAAGATCTTTATTGTATAAAATGTTTATTAGCTGGTTTTATTATTATTTTCGTTTGTTTAATTTACCAACAAAATATACATTTTCATAAACGGAAACAGCAATATATTGTCATATAAACTCTTTTTAATTTATAATTAAAAATGAATAATTAATTGTATAATTAATTGTATAAATAATATTGTATAATTCAATAATTAATATAATGAGCAAAAAGAGAAACTTAAACACGCATTGCCAACGCAAAAAAATTCTTATAATTTCAATTAAATAATAATCAATAGGGATGGCAATTTTAAATGACATAAATATGTAAAAAAATGAATACATAAATAATTTTTGTTTTAATAGTGCCAAAAAGTTGATTTTTAGGGAGGAGTTTTTAAAATTTCGAGTAAAAAAAATGATTTTTTAGGGTACATTTAAAAAAAATTGAGAAATGGATTCTTCGAATGTTAAGCAATTTTCGCGTAAACCTTAAAAATTTGAATCCAGTGAAAAAAATGCATTTTCTTAAAATTGCCAGCCCTATAATCAATACATATAATTGTTATTATTAACATTATACACATATTAACAATACGTATACACATATATGTCCAAATATTTTGACGAAGGCAGACATACAACGTCATACAAAAAAGAAATAAATCCAGGACAAATAAAAATTAATATAAAATTTATTTTTGCTATTAGTGTAGGTTAATCCTCCCGTCACGACCCTTCAGTAGCAAAAATGTCGGGGAATTAGGGGATAGACCATAATTTAGCGGAAAAAAAATTGATTTTATTTAGATTATTGTACAGTCTTGGAATTCCTAATAAAAATGAACAGTTATTTTTGTTCGGCAATTTTAATTTATTTTTGTATTATTTTGTTCGCATGCCAATTCGAACAAAAAGTGTCTTTTGGTGCCACCGACACAAATAATGGACATTCATCAACAGCAGCTCAAAATGATGGAGTGCCAACAGAAATTGTTGGCACAGAAAATGAGGGTAATACAACAACAGAAACAAATGGCACGGAATTCGTCAGGAATCTGTTGAATTTGACTGTTTTGTCACCCAAACAAGATGAACCTGGGACGAAAAGCCAAATGTTGGAACAGAACGAGTCTGGGCCAAAAAGTCAAATTTCGGCACAAATACATGACGAATCTGGACCAGAAAGCAATGCTTTGGAACCGAATGTTTCGGCACTAATTCATGACGAATCTGGACCAGAAAGCGATGGTTTGGAAGCGAATAAAAATGATTCTGAAGGGCAAGTTTTGGCACAAACACATGACGAATCTGGACAAGAAAGCAAAGTTTTGGCGCAAAATCGAAATGAGTCTGAAAGTCGAATTTCGACACCAAAGAAAGACGCCACTGGGCCAATAAGTAAACCAAAAGAAAGTGATTCGGCACAAAAGCAAAGCGGAGTGTCCATACCAAAGAAAAATGCGCATGAAAGTCAATTTTCGGCACCAATAAAAGACAAAACTGGGCCAAAAGGCAAGCCTCCAAAAAATCAATTTTCGGCACAGAAGCTATACGAATCTCGACCAAAAAGCCAAGGGAAGTTTGAGAACAGTAGTGCAATAGGCCTAGCAATCGGCGCTTCAACATCGAAAAATGAAGTAAGACAGAGAGAGAAGAGGGGGAGCGAAGAGAGAGCGAGAGAATGCGAGAAAGAGGAGAGAGAACGAGCGAGAAGGAGAGAAAGCGGGGGCGCGAGAGAAAGGGAGAGAGAGAGAGAGAGAGAGAGAGAGAGAGAGAGAGAGAGAGAGAGAGAGCGCGCAATATTCCCGGCTACCAAAAATAAAAAATTCAAAAAGGGCCAGTTTTGGCCCTTTTTTTGCGTGGCACGACAATTGGCCAGTGGACAATTCGTCAGCGACAATTCGGCAGCGATAATTCGGCACTGACAATTCGGCAGTGGACAAAAATTTTAATAAAATTAAATCGGGCATTTGACTCGAGTTGGGACAAAAAATCTGCCATCTTCGACACTCTAACCCTAAAAAAAATTCCTGTTTGTAGAGTTAGTGTACATATGATGGATTTATGGGGAAGTCTTAGTGCAAGGTCTATGGTTCAAAACCGAACTCCCGTTAGAAAACAGTCTAATAAAACGGGAAAAAATATCGGGTCGATAAAAAAAATTTAGAATCAAAATCGCACAAAACTTGCCTTTTCATTTTGATTAGAATTTATTTGTGCCGGGTAAAACCAATATGTAGCTTTAGCTTGACATAGCTCTAAAAGAATTCGTTCAATTTTTTCGACTAAAATCTGCAAGTTTTTATGAAGTAAATGTACTACCTAAATTTGAGCTCCGAAGTTTGGAATTTTTTTTTTTCCTAACAAATAAGTATGGTTTTATTCACTGACCGCAAGCTTGGATTTAATAATAGGGATTTTAATAAACAATTTAATTATTTTTGTTTTATTCACTGCCGAATTATCGCTGCCGAATTTTTGTCACTGCCGAACTGTCACTGCCCAATTGTCGAAAATCACGGCCGAATTGTCGCTGCCGAATTGTCCACTGCTCAATTGTCGTGGAGCCCTTTTTTGGACATACTTAATAATATCTGGACCTAACTAAATACGCTGCTCTTCGATGACCTTGACATGCATTGCAAACTTTGAACTATTAAAAGGGCCATTAAAAGAAGCGGCGACAAAAGTGCCCGTTCCGCCGGTAGCTCAGTGGAAGAGTTGCCGATGGATGGTTGTACAAGGCATGGGTTCAATTCCCCCCACAAGGGTTAACAACCTGTTACTGTACATATTTTCATAGCACACATATATGTACATACATACATATTTTTAAAACTTTTGTCAAGCGACCAAAGGATGATGAGTCGTCAATTTTGCCATACTACCACTTAACACATTCAAAATCAATGCCCGTGTTTCGGGTGAGAAACTAAAAAAAACACGTTGTTTTAAAATTAGAATGGAGTCTTTAAGAAAAAAAAATTCCGTTCGACATTTTAACGAATTTAAATTCGTTCGAGATTTAAACAAATAAATTTAATTCCTTTTCCATTACCCTTACCTATATATTAATGCATTTTTAGGAAGAATTTGATGCCCTCAAAAAAAAGGTGACCAAAACAAATGTGTCTCCTGATGGGAACTGTCTGTTCAGGTATTAATTGTATTCTTGGTAAGCCTATTTCCACAAATACGACCACACCGCCAAAAAAAATGCTTCGACCAGGTCGAATCTGATCTAGATCGTTTTGTCTGTCGTATGCTGTCGATTGATACCAAATTTGATAGTAAAATCTTATTGATTATGGATTTAATGTCAATTGTTCGAATTCGGGTCAGGGATTTGAAATTCGTAAAAGGCGAAAGAACCTTTTTTAAAGGCTCCCGAAAATTAGACAACAATACAAAATTGTACATTTGCGAAATGGACACTGAAGAAATTAATCTTATGATAAGTTGGCGATTATTTACAGGGAAAAAAAAAATTAATATGTCCAAAATTTCAGCAAAATTTCGGAGAGTTTATTTTTAAGAGAATTTAAACCCATTTGATCTAGGAACGAAACCATAGCTAAAAGGAAAGTTCATTGCTTATATGTACATTCTATATGTATATCCCTTTTTTTATCTATACAAATTTATTCTTTTTCTTAATGTCCAATTTTCCGGGGTCCTAACTGACACCGGGCTCAAATGGAGGGGGTACCTATTAGTGATGCGGCCGAAAATTCGGTTTTCGGGTTTTTTTGTTTTCGGTTCGGTTTTCGGGTTTTTTGGCTTTCGGTTTCGGTTCCGGGTTGTGAGTTTCGGTTTCG
Organism: Heterodera carotae; assembly: GCA_024500135.1. NCBI lineage: Eukaryota > Metazoa > Nematoda > Chromadorea > Rhabditida > Heteroderidae > Heterodera > Heterodera carotae. Next base: position 4,545 of record JAKKIK010001428.1, on the reverse strand, counting down.
CATTTTTTTACTTTCACCGCATCACTAGTACCTATTAGGTGGAAAAGTCCATTCAAGTACCTGCATTACTTCCGGAAATAGAGTCCCGGGCGACACTTTTTAACGTCGCCATGAAGTTTGGACATCGGGATGTTTGGGCACAAATTGCATTTCCAAAATAGTTAGGGCCTTTTAAATCTCTAAAGGTGGCAAACCGAGGTTTGCTCTCCCTCTTTTTGAGGAAAAAATTTAAAATTGGTAAAGAGTCAAAACAGGATTTGTGCTTCCTATTTCGAGAAAATTTTAAAATTCAAAAACAAGTTTTTCTGAGATTTTCTGACAGTCTGACCTTATTCAGCACAATTCCGAGACAAGGACTCGAATTCGAAAATGGTCGAAAATTTAAATGGAATTTTTTTAAGTGAGCTTCGGTTGTGCCAAATTGAGGTCAGAATGGTGAGCACTCACTGATCACTGATCGACAACTCTGAAATTTCTTAGGAAAGATTTTTCTATCCGAATTTCAATTTTTTCTCGAAATAGGGATCGCAAACCTCAGTTTGGCTGCTATACTTAAATATTTCTTAGCCCTAATTTATTTTTTAAAAATTTGATGCCTAGACTTATACAGGTGCCCAAACTTACCGGTGCCCAAAGTTTCAGTGGTGCCTTTTCAGCACCCTCCTAAAGGGGTACACTATTTTCGGGGGAGGTGGGCACTAATTTTGCCGGGGGGGGGGGTTCTATTTCCGGAAGTGCGTTATATGGTATTTTAAATATTATATTCCCTAAGGGCATTTGCTGTCTCACTTTACGGCAACGACAGAGGCGTTGCGCATAAATTTTTACGACGACAAGCTGCCAAGACGCTAATCGAATTTGAGTCTGACCCCAGGCGCAGTGAAGCCGATCTGGAACTGATGCGAGAGACGATAATGGGAAGTTTGCCGGAGGGCCAAAACATGGAAATGTATGGTAATAGTATCGCACAATACGCCGCCCGTTATGTGGCCAAAGACAAAACGTTTGTCGGAATTGCGGAATGCCAAGCATTGGCCATCAATTTAAATGTTTGTTTAAATTCTTTTTTGCTTCTTCACTACAAATGTTCAAAATGGACTGATACCGATCGGTTGTCTGGAAACCCGGCATTTGCCGGGTTTTGGGGGTCCGTGCCGGGTTTTTGTGTTTTTGTCGGATTTCCTATTCCATTCATTTTTTAAGCGTCATGTTGCGTTGATCAACAGCAAAGCCGCTTATGTATTAGTTTTGCATCCAGATATTACTCGAACGGTAAACAAATATATATTTATTTTATATCGCATAAAATGATTTTATTGACCATAGATTTATTTATTTTTTGATTTGATTATTTATGAAAAAAATTTTAAGAGTCATGCAAAAATGACACGAGACAAATATGCACAACTTTGGGAATTGGAAGATAACCCAATTGTAATATGGCATGACGGTTCGCTTCATTTCAACAGCGTTCGATTTGAGGTGTTTTTTTTAAATTTAAATCATTTTTCATAAATAGGTAATAAAAATTAAAAAATGTCTCTTGCGGCGCAGTACTGCATAAAAAGCTCATGGTTCGAGCTCTGGTTTAAGATGACTAATTTTTCACATTATAATTTCTGTATTTCCTATTTTTTCACCACCCCTCTAATAAGACTCCCCCCCCCCCTCTCCTTTGAGAGGGGTTGGGTTGAAAAAAATCCCTCCTCTTCCGCGGCTACCGGTCTGAACGCCGACCGGAGTAGAAGTTCGTTCTAACTTAACAATTTGGTTGACCAGAATACCATTTAAAGCTTTTGATGAGCTGAATCTACCTGTAAACAAAAACTTTTTGATTGGATAAAGCACAAAAAAGTTATGGCCAAAAAACGAAAAATCCAAAAATGGCCACTTTTTGGCACTTACATATTTGGATATAGCTTTTTTGAGATGCGTCAATCGCTTAGATTTGGCTTAATAATATTTGGTCCTAAATAATCTTATTCGATTTATACCGGTCGAGACAAAAAAAAAGTTATGGTCGACATTCGCTAAGCGTTCGGCGTTCGGATCGGAAGCGTTCTTCCGCCCCCCTCCCCCCTCCTTATAAAACAAGGCCTCACTTCTGATGAGGTTTCGAAAAAATAATCCTTTTTTACAGTAGTTGAGGCTCCCTCAAAAAATTCATAATTTTTGTGTTAAAGACAATATTAGCGATATCGAAAAAATGAATTTTTAAAGGCCAAACGAATGAGCCGAAGCATGAGCCAAGTATTCACTCAGAACTTTATGTCGCTTCTCGAATGTTTCTCGGTAAATTCAAGTGCTTTTCGATATAGCAATTATAAATTATGAAACCGGGGGCAGGGGGGATCGGAAAACCGGCCTAACCGAAAAGCGGGGCCCTTGGCTTAAAAAACAGTGTCGGTACGACTGTAATACTGAAATTTTTCGGTATTTAGCGAGGTATTCGAAAAAAATCACTTGAAAAAATCACGGTAAAAATGATAATTGACACGGCATTAGCTAATAGCGAAAATCGTAATTTCCGAATTTTTAGGTCCCACAATTTCAAGTTGAGCCTAACGAGCAGCCCAATAAGGTAAAAACAAATGTTATGAAAAACAAAATCATGAATTTGAATTATGGTTCTTCTCCTAACCCAATCTCCCCGACCCCGATTCCCACAGTTTCGGGCCGACATGCTTATCCCGACGCCCCCTCCGTTCCCCGACATTGTTGTCCCCGCAGGTTCGGGGAGTACCCTAATTTGAATCAAAATTATATAAAATTCCTAGATATAATTTCAAATTAACATTTTTGTCTCTTCCATTTAGTTCCCACTTTGTACTTTGTAAATTGCTCGAAGAGGGTGGGGCTCTACAAAAAAATTGGGTCTTTATATTGTATTTCAACCCCTCGTTGAAGAGAGGGGGGGGGGGGATGAGGTTATTTAAATATATTACATTGAAAATTTGCGAATTTCTAAAATATTTTACAAGAATCACTCTCTGCATTGAACGAAATATTTTCAAGAACATCCTATTTTTGCTTTTATTGAATTTTGTGACAAAAATAAAAAAATCAAATTTTTCTCAAATTTTTTTCTAAATGTGTGAGTTTCAGGCCTCGATTTTCGACCCGGTCCCATCATCCGACTCGGACGATGAAGAAACGGAAGATGATGATGAAGCGCAACGGCTTGAAGCGGCGCCTTCTTCATCCGCCTCCCTGCTTAAGCTTTACCAAATGCAGCGGTCCTTCAAATTTCCGCGCCATAATCCGTTTCGTATGCAAAGCCAACGGCACGCATTTGGCGGCATGTCCGCATACTATGACATTTACAAGGACAAAGATGTGGAGGAGGAATCGTCGCTGCTGCAAAAGCCATTCAACGATTGGACAATTCCTGCGGTAAGCCGAATTCTGCTGGCATTTTATATGTGTGTAATTTGGTACTATTGGTGGGACAAATTTATTTTTTAAAACTCGTCCTCTAAATTTGACTATTTGTTGCAAAGAAAAATTTAATTTACTCATCTTAAAAAGATTTGTAGGTGAGCTTATTTTCGCTTTTTATTCTATAAAATCAATTTTCGCAACATACTTCTCAGCGCCAACAATTTTTTTTGAGCCAAATCGGCGCTTTTTATGAGAAATTGAAACATTTCAGAACAACTCTGGTCAAAATTCACTTTCATTTGCACCGAGTTAGGGCTTGAAAAAAAAAAAAATAGCGTAATTTTTTTACTAAAATAATTCTTACTAATAAGAACAAATTGGGAGCCCGGATTATTTGCCATTTTACACAAAAGTTCGTATTATAACAAAATACCCACCTAAACTCTGAAAAAGAAACGGTTTTTCTACTTAATACCGTCCATAAGGCTTTGAACAGAAAAATTCTTTTGCTTACTAAATGCTTTTAAAGCGATTGGTTAATTTTAAATAAATAAATTTTTCAAAATTAATTTTACAATATTAAAATTTTGTTTTATCTTTTTGTTCTAAATTCAATTTATAAAACAATTAAAATTTTTAGTTTTTTGATGATGAAAAAGTTGAACAGAGTGAGCAGGAGGAGGACGTGAAGGAGGGGCAGCAGCAAATGAAGCGAATGAACCCATTCCGAAAGCCCGACGGGAGCAGCTACAAAGAAAGGGATGAGGAGAAAAAAAGATAAAAACTTTTGCCGAAAAAATGGCTTACCAATTGGTTTCAAAAAACGGATTTAAATGCGAGAAAAGCAATGCAATTTTAGAAAAATTAATTGTTTTATTAAAAAGGGAAATATTTGTGCGCAAAATATTTGTGGTCAATGCCAATTATTATTGTTGTTGTTACATATTAACACAAAAATAAAAAATGATGCTGCTGCTGCTATTTTTATTAGAATATAGGAACTTTTTAAAGTTGCGTCATTTTCATAAACTGCCAGAAAATCCGGATTAACATTTAGGGCTATAACTCTTTCCGTATATATGAGAAAAATAGGGCGTTTGGTTGGTGTTTTTGAATAACTCTCTTCAAGTTGGTCAAAACTCTTAGCAACAAAAGCCGGCATAT
>JAKKIK010001427.1:0-16472 GCA_024500135.1 Heterodera carotae | reverse complement strand
TTTAAAAGGATCATTCCGAATGCTGAAATTGTGTCGAGAAAGAATGTCGCCATAAAGCGAGTTGTGCGACAGGCAAATGAGCATGGTTTTACCGATCTCATTGTTGTACACGAAGACCGGAAAAAGCCAAGTAATTCTTTAATTGATTTGTCTCATTTTTCTTGTTATTTTTTAGATGGAATTGTTTTCTGTCATCTTCCGGATGGTCCCACTGCATACTTCAAAATAAATTCACTTCATTACTCCAAACAGATAAAAGTGCATTTATTTTTATTGTTCCCAATTTTGAATTCGAATTTGCAGAACGTTGGTGAATCAACGGATCATTATCCAGAACTGATTTTGACCAACTTCAACACGAGATTGGCTCAGACGATCAGCCGCATGTTCGCCTGTCTCTTCCCGCAAAATCCGGATTTTGTTGGCAGAAGGGTTGTAACCTTCCACAATCAACGCGACTACATCTTTTTTCGCCATCATCGGTTATAATTAAATAAGATTTGTTTGTGAATTTACGTACTCTATAAATTCCGAAACGAGATTAAGCAGAGGTCGCTAAAAAAATAGACACTTGTTTCCTTTGTATCCCCTTGGTCAAATTTTTCAAAAATTTTTAACGATAAAATCATTTTTTTGACCAAAAAACCGGATAAAAAGAAAACAAGTACCCTAAAATTTTCACTTTTTAAAACGCATAATCATGCAGAAAAATAGGTACGAATTCAAAAAGCAAGGACAGAAAGCGGCACTCCACGAGTTGGGTCCTCGGATGACATTGAGGTTGAAATGGCTTCAGAAAGGGACATTCGACACACGCGGAGGGCAATACGAATTTTACCTCAAGGTGAAAAGGAGAGGGGGTGACTATGGTAAACCGATTATTATTTAAGAGACACGACATGGAAAAAAGCCGTAGGCGTTTTTTGCTTTCTGCTGGCAAGCCTAAATGTGAAGACGCAGAAAATACTGATGGATGACCGTATTTAACATCAGTTATCCTCATTTTGCATATTGACAGAAAAAAAGTTTTGGTAAATTGTTTTCTTTATGCGTTGTTTATAGTTCGATTGTAACAAAGTGGAATCCAGTCTCTAACAAAAAAAAAATTGTAACCACAATCCAGGACGGCTCGGGTGCTGACTACGAAATGACACCCCATTTCAACTAAATTCACACCACCAAGCTAGATTTTAGTCAGATTCATCCTTAAGAGCAGCGGGTTCATTGCGTCAAAATCATAAACAATTGGCTTATATTCTTCTGTGCTGTTAGAGCTTCTATTACGTCTTGCATGCTCCAGTTTAATCCAATTTAATCTGATTTATTCGATTTTTAGTAGTAACGGTAAACAAGTCCAATTTACTTTTCTCTGAAACAAAGCTTTCCTGACATTTAGATATCGATGGTTAGGCTAAAAATTGGACAGGAAGGAGGGAAGGAGATCGGAAAAGCTTGAGCAGGTGGAGGTTCTGTATCTCTTCCGTTCCTCTGCCGATGCACCAAATTTTTAATTCTGGGTGTTTCGGGTGATGAACATTCAATTCAAAAAAGGACATAAAAAGGGATCGCCACCAGAACAACAATAAAAACGGAGTTGTAGCGAAGGAGAAGGAACAGCAACAATCAAAGGACACAGCAAAAGCACGAACACCGATCTTCAAAGTTGGGATCGATCGAACATTTCAGCCGACATCCCTTTTAGTGTGCAGCCCCGAGAGCCGGGAACTGTTCGTTTTCTAACATGAAGCTACCGCCTTGTTGACGCTTGGAAGGTCCACCAGCAGCACCTCCCCCACCTTAAGTCAGGAAGAAAATCAGATTGAAAGTATAGAAGACGAACCATAATTGTTGCGAGGCCCTCCACCACCTCCACGAGGTCCACCACGATTTCCTCCGCCACGGGGACGTTCCCCACGGGGTCCTCCACTGCGATCACCAAAACCAGAATAACCTCCGCCAGAGCCGCCACCACTTCGCTTGTCCGCAAATGAAAGATCGATCAGCAATGCCTTCTCACGTTTTTCTTTCTTAAAATTAATTGTGAGTTCGGATATTTTCGTGGTCGTAGTCACAAATGTGCTTCATCATTCTTTATATCCCCGCTTACGTGTTGAGTTGATTCATCACTTTCATTCTCATGTTTCGGCCCGTTTGTATTCGGACTTTTCATCGGTATCAATTTCTTGTAGATCTTTTGGTCGTCACCTTCACCCGGTTTTCGGGTGTTGAAATGGATTTGCTCGGCAATCTTTTGCTGTTGCTCACTCTTCCATTCCTCATAGGTCTTTTCGCGAGGAACTTGCTCAGCTTCCACCTCCGGCTATAAAAATTTAGTTAAATATTTAATAAAATTATAATCTTTGCCTCTTTGGTTTCCTCGACAGGCTTGTTCTCAACGTTTTCCTCCACCTTTGGGGGTTCAATGGCAGTAACTTCTTCGTTGTCCCAGCCGACATTGCTGTCCCATCCGGATACATTCTCGGTCTCCTTTGGCTTATTTTCCGGCTCTAAAGAAAGTTGTCTGTTTATGGGAAAGAAACCCAATTTGTTACCCGATTCGTCTTTTAACACTGGCTTGGAAAGTCCACTAGCAGCACCTCCCCCACCACCTGAAGTCACAAAAAAAAAAGATTAAATAAGAAAAAATGAACCATAATTGTTGCGAGGCCCTCCACCTCCTCCACGAGGACCGCCACGATTTCCTCCGCCTCGAGGACGCTCCCCACGGGGTCCTCCACCAGTGCGATCACCAGCGGAATAGGTTCCGCCAGTGCGATCACCAGCGGAATAGGTTACGCCAGTGCCACCACCACTGCGTTTTTCTAAAAAGAAAAGATCAATGAACCTATAATTGTTGCGTGACCCCCACCTCCTCCACGAGGCCCACCACGATTTCCTCCGCCACGGGGATGCTCCCCTCCACGGGGTACACCAGTGCGATTATCAAAATTAGAAGCGCCTCCTCCAGAGCCACCACCACTGCGCTTGTCCGCAACCGAAGGATCGACCAGTAATGCCTTTTCACGTTTTTCTTTCTTAAATTAATTGAGACTAGATTTTCATGATCATAAAAAAATGCTTTGTGAAGCTTACGATTACCGCCTTCTTCGCTTCTTCCGCTTTTTTAGTCAAAGCCTCGTGGTCACTCACATCTGCCTTCTTCACTTCTTCCATTTTTTTAGCCAAGGCCTCTTCTGGGTCACTCACATCGACATCATCTTAAGTTGATATTAACAACTCAAAAGCAAATTTGATTTCTTATATAAATTTACCGTTCAAGAATGCAAATTTATTATGAGTTTGTACTCCGTATTCCATTGAAATGTGTTGAGAATTACCAAAGCGAAATCTGCATTACCTAGAAATTTGGTGAACTTTAGTACTACTATGTATTAAAGGTAATGCCGAGGGGGGGGGAGTGTGGCGAAAGCGAAATAAAACCGGATTCATGGTCAATCCTGAAAAGCCCTAAGAGAATGTTTCATGGCTGACTAAACTTTAAAGAAGTTTATGAAAGTTGATCAAAATATGTAGTATGATTCGGCCCTAAATTAATTGTAAATGGACTCTAAATGTAATTTTTTAAATGGTGGAGTTAGTCAAAATCAAACTGAGCGTTCAAACTCTAGGTGCTTAGCAGAAGCTAACAGATAAAAGTTTTTCTCGAGCTAAGTGGGTAACTCCGAGTTCATATTCGTGATCTGCGCATGTTTAACCGAGAAAAAATAGTTCCCAAATTTAGCTATGCTTAATCATACTAAGAATGTAGTTCTTGCGTGTACCAAATTTCGAATTTTACCACTAAAAATGGTGAACGAACAAAACAATCCCTACGGGCCAGACTCAAAACCACTTAAATCACTTTAGGCCTAAAAACGCATCAAAAAATTAGAGGCGCTGTAAACACTAAACAATCAATAAAATGGGTAGAGGATGTTCAAATCTTTAGATCGGTTTTTGAATTAGTTAAGTCACATTGTGAAGAACAGAGATAAAAAGATAAAACTCAGATCGGGAAAAGATCGCATTAAAAGTAGACAAAAAGACAAATTACACTGGAAAAGAAACCCACCAACAATATATGTACTTGTTTCTTTATACTCACTTTTCAGATTACTTTTTAGCATGACTTCTTCTACCCTTGCAAGGCTGTCTAAATTTCATGAGATCACAACGAAAATTATATGCATTGGTCGAAATTATAAGGATCACGCATTGGAATTGTAAACGAATTCTCAAAGACACATCTATGTCTTCAGTTCTAGGCACAACCCAATACCAAAGGAGCCATTGATTTTTGCCAAAACCCCGAATGCGTTCGTACTTCCTGGTGGGGCCATCAAAACACCAGCCGGATGTTCAGATTTGCATTACGAGGTAATGGGTTTAAAACATGCTTTCTAGAAAAGAGCCCTTTGTCAGGAATTAATGTGTTTGGTTAATTCTTACCATTTTTCACGACTTAAGGTTCAAAACTGATTTAAAGGTCGAGAACGCGAAAATTATTGATTGTTCTATCGTTTTTGTCACCCCTATAAGTGTATTAATGTGATTTAGAGTCTGGGACCTATGATCAATATTTACCTAAAGTATTGTTGAAGATGCATTCATATGTTTTCTACAACTAAGGTAGAACTCGGCGTTGTAATTGGACGTCGTGGCAATCGCATCAAAAATGTCTCAGCCTTCGACCATATTGGAGGCTATTGCATTGCATTGGATATGACTGATCGGGGATTGCAAGTCCAACTTAGACGGGACGGACAGCCGTGGTTTTTGGCAAAATCATTCGACACTGCTTGCCCAATAGGCCAATTCGTCGACAAAAATGCAATTCCAGACCCTCACAACATTGAAATATACTGTGAAGGTACTGGGATGTTATGCTTTTTGTTTGGCATTTACTTTTTAAGTCAATGGGCAAATACGACAAAAGACGAGGACTGATGCGATGATGTTCGACATTCCGACTTTGCTCGAATATGTTACATCGCGTGTGACCGTCAACCCTGGAGATCTGATTCTGACAGGAACTCCCGCAGGTGTGGGTCCTTGCAAGCCTGGGGACAATATTGAAATTGGAATCGTAGGAATATCGAAAGCCATTTTTAAAGTCGAATAAGAAATGAATATATCACATGAATATAAAAATTGTATTTATTTGCTTTGAAATTATTTGTCTTGGACGGTTCTTTTACTTGAAACTCCGTTTTTTCGTGGTACATTATGTGCCAATAGCAAACCGGGAAAGCTTATCTAAAAGGAGTCCTTTAAATGGATATTTTGAGTTTTATTTCCAATTCTTGCCTGCTTGTACTTCTTGCCCAAATGCGCGAGCAGTTCCTGTACATGAGCTTCTCCCCTTGTTTCACAGATCACCCGAACGCGAACCGAAAAGACATTGGCTGCAAGCCAAGCTCTCTCATGGAAAAGGTCTTTAATGCTTGCGCCTGTTTTTCCGATTTCATTCGTCAGTTCAGCCATTCCTGCAAAAACCAGAGAACTGCCTGGGAAAAAGTCCATTTATCTTGCCCCCCGGCCTGTCCGAGACAACAATGTCGAACTTTATCAAGCGTCCGTCTACAGCTAGTCCTCTTTCGATCGTACGGCCTAAAATTTTAATTAGTGCACATTTATTGGCAACAAAATACCCAAAACGGTTGTGTCAATGTTTCCACCGGTTAGAATACTCACAACCCTAAAACGCAAAGAAATGGTCGAAAGTTCTTTTCTATGCACCTTTTCCCACGGAGGTGGTCCAATTTCCCAGCAATGAATGCCGCCAGCCCAACTGCACCGGCTCCCTCAACAACTGCCTTTTGGATTTCTAATAAACGCAGAATTGCCAATCTAAAGCTTCATTTTTTAATGGAATTTCGTAACAATTTATGGCTAACGCTATGCTCTCTTCACACACAGTCACAAGGTCGTCAATAAGCCCATCGGCCATAAAGACGGCATTGTTCCCGACAGTAGGAACTGCGAGACCTTAAGCGGAAGTCATTTAATTGTTATTCATTTTTGTCTGTTTTTTACCATCGGCCAAACTCGATTCCGGGTAAAGCGGTTCGTCTCCATGCTCAAAGGCATTCTTGAACGATTGACACATTTCTGATTCGCTGAAACTATCTGCTACAATAGACCAGGCCATTGTGACACTTACATTCCCTTAATTGGGGATGCTTTGGAAAGATTTTGTCTTAATAAGCGTACGATGACGAGCACTTCGGGCTTCAATGTTTTGACGGCCAACGCAACTCCCGCAATTAGCCCGCCTCCCCCAACTGGAACAATAATTGCGTCCACATTGCTCACCTAAAATCCAGTAAATAAAGAACAAAATTTAAAGAAATGTTGCGACTTGGTCGAGTATTTCTAATCCGATTGTTCCTTGGCCTGCAATGACGTCGGGATTGTCAAATCCGTTGATGTATTTGAAGCTTTTCTCCTTCGCCAACTCATAAGCAAATATTTTTGACTAAATGCTTATAAGTTTAATGGTATTGTTGACATGAGACAGCAAGCACCTCTTGGATATTAAGCCCATGAAGAATAACTAAGGCAACAATGAACAAAGTCATGAATATTAATCCGCAGGTATCAAACCCTTTCACCTTTGGCGTTGTACGATTCACAACAAGAAATCTTCATCAGTGGAGCGAATTTTGGCATCACCACGCTGAAAAACAGCAAAAATACCGTATCCACGCATACGGTAACTCGAGGAACACTCACGTCACTGGTATGCCCAATTGGCGGCCATGGTATGCCTGCCATTAGCGATCAGAGGGAACGATTCGGACATGAACTCAATTTGTCATACCAGTGCAAGTGCGTGGTTACCGGCAGACGCAGCGATCACCCCAATTTGCCTTAAAGGGGCATTCGGATTGGTTGACCGAATTATAGTTCTGTGCCAAAATTAAGTTCAATTTTGTCATTGTTAGCTCTTCACCGATTTAGCAGCACTCATTCTCGCTCACCTCTGTTCCTCTGTAAGTCTCAGAAGCGCAAAGAGAGCCCCGCGTTCCTTGAAACTGCCAGTCACTTGCAAATACTCCTCAAATGTGACGAAATGTGCAACAATTCAATTTGAATGACACTTAATGCCTTTTACAACAACTTAATTAAGCAAAAGCCTACAGACCAACCAACCATTCATTAATTCAATTCTTTGTCTGACTTTTGTTTGTTATATTTATGTTCCCCCTAATCGTCCGTACAGTCACCTGTTTGAAGAACAATTCAACGTCAAACAACGACGACAAAGCATCAGATTTCTGAATTAGAACTCTTTTGCAGTTAATGGCATCAGATTTCTGAGTTAGAACTTTTGCAGTGTTAAAAATGAACGCACAATTGTGGGCGTTCGAATGATTCCGTCACGGATATTAAATGCTGAACAAAATTATTTTTTATCCCATGCCAAGCTAAACACACCAGCCGTGGAAATATCAGAAAAAGTCGTTTTGACGGGCTTTTTCGGGTCACAAAATGGATCGACGAATGAGCACAATGCCGAGGGAATGCGCTTTAGGGCACACTCCTCGGAATCGGAAGCATTCGCCACTTTCACAAAGTCGGGAATAAAAATGGACGAGTCGGATGAGTTCGCGCTCAACGAACTCTTCGCGCTGATGTCAGTTCCATAACTTGGCACCAATTCCATTTGGTCACTCGTCGGATGATTAAAAAGGACGGAAGTTCTCCCGTCTATTTGATCAGAGCACAAATAATACACACAATTATTCCCTTCCCGAAATTTGCTTCAGCACGCAAATGATAACAAATTAAGACAAAAAGGAAAAATTGCTGATGATAAGAACGGCAGGCCCCCAACTCTCCCCGCCCATGTCACATTCTGTCAAATCACTCCAATTCCTTTGCAGTCACATTTTTTGTCTGTAGTAAACCTAAGAAGCAAAACAATATTCCACCGAATACAATACTTTTATCAAATAAAAGATATGAAGCTTTACACATCAGACAATGGCAAATATGCCACTTGAATACATCGCCGAAGCAACTTTCCCTTATATTCAGGCGAATTGGGTCGGTGAAAAGGTGTCCCGGATGGTCCAATGTACACATATGGCACTAAAATGCGTAAATAATTCAGTTTATGTATAAGGGTTTACATCGCATGACGTAATATTTTGCCCAGCCCAATTCGATGCGTTCTTTTTGGCCGGGGTAGAAAAAGCCATCATCACCGGGCATCTTTGAACAGTATTAGTACAACAAAAAATCATAATTAAATCGCACCTGAATCAATGGTTGGATTGATACGCTGACGGGGGCCTTTGGCGTAACAATGTGAATTCTTAAGCAGCAAAAAAGTAAATGAGAAGCGAAATCAAAGCACAATGAAAGATACCGCATTAATTGTGCGCAAGTTCTGGGCTCTTTTTTGCATGGACATGGCATCCAAATTGCCAAGTCGTTGTCCATCAAGGGCGCCGCATCGGTCTTCAGTGAGCCGGACATTCGACGATGTCTTAGCACTTTTCCAGGCTCCACGACCATAAAACGGTGCCCACGTGGGCATTCGTAATCAAAACCAATGAAAAGCTAAGGGAGAAGCGATACAAGTACAAAAACAAAGAAGTGATATTTGCCTTGACTTTCTCCTTGCTTGTCATATTTGAAGTGTGTTCGTAGTTTCGTTGCTGTTGCAAATTGCGAAATGTCCGTTCGGTGGGAGTTGCTCCAATAAATTGAAGTTCTCTCAGCCATTGCTCAGTCCGAACTGTCAGTTGGACGTTCCAAGGCAGCAAAAATTCAGAACCACTGCGAAAGTTAGGCGATTCGCGAATGCCAGTGGAATGGTTGTACAGCGAGCTGTGTCCAATGCAAACAACAGAAAATGAGGGGAACAATGGGAGCAATTCCGGCGGAGACTTCGAATGCGGCACGTGGTCCAAGAAGAGACCTGTTGGGCAGAAGAAAGAGAAGTAAGTGGTAAGTAACAAACAGCACACAATGACGACCTTTGTATTGTTCAATCAATTCCGAGTCGTCAATTCGCCGTTCTCTTCCAAAATCGGTGGATTTCCCTTTTTCAGCGGTTTTTCCAATGGAATCCGTTCGTCTCCTCCAGTGCTCATTTGCGTCATAACTTTCCAAATAATCCACATTTTCTGCGGGAGTCATTGGACGGGATGAGCCTTCTTCGCCAGTCAGTTTTGACAACTAAATGGTCAGTCAGCCTTTGCCAAACGCACTAGTCCATTCATTGCTCTTCCCCTCTAATCACCTCATCCGCTTCTTCATCCTCCAAGCATTCCTCGTCCTCTTCCGTTGATTCAATTCTTTCCTTCCTACGCTGCTCCTCAATTTCCTCCTCTTCTCCAACTTCATCGCCGCTAAAGGCTTTACCCACCACTGCTTCTTCCTGAGTAATCGGCTCGATCTGAGCATGATCTTCAAACTGATTCAGCCCTTATTAAAAAATAAAGTAATTCTTATTATTTATAAGCATAATTAAATATTCACCTTCGCCTGACGGCATTTGCGCTTCGCCGTCATCGTCATCAAAAAACCGAATATTAAACTCTTGAGGGTCTATTGCAAGGTTCTCTTCTTCATCCGCTTCAAGATTGACTTCAATTTCTCCTCTGAATTCACTTGGGCTTGACCCTTTCAGTTTTTGCTCGTCGATTGTCACTGTTTTGTCGAAATCCTCGCCAACCTTCGAAGAACAGCTAGCAGCGTCATAAAGATTGAAAAGGTGAAACTCGTAACGGTCCAAATTAGCGCAACAATTGCCAAATGTAAGGTCGGACTTTTGGTAAAACGTGAAATTGGCTTCCTGAAAGTTGCACCGATCAACCACCCCGCAATGTTAGAATACTTGCCTTTAAAGAAAAAGGGTCACGACGAATTTGACGAGATAAACCGCAGTTGCACCTGCAGTAATACAATAATAAGCGTGTGTACAACATGTTTTAACTGAATATGCCCGCCAAAATATCCTACCATGCGTAATGCACAAAGATATTGCCTCTTACTTTCAGTTCCCTTACCCCGATGTATAGTACATATTCTTTCACAATATTTCATTCCTCACATTGAATAAGTTTTTACACCCGAACAGTGCACTTTCCGAGATAGTTTCGCATCTTGTGAATGACTTCGTCCCATATGCATTTCATTTGGCAAATCATGAACCTAAAATTACAATAATAAACAGCAAAACTCTTAGAAATAGTCAAAGGGAAAACTCACCGCAAAATGACATAATTGTCCTAAAAAACTAACAAGCGTTGGCTTTAAATGCTTTCATTTTATTGACCTGTGAGAGAGAGTTGCTCACATCTCTGGTGCCCATCCTTCCAAAAAGTTGTGCAATCTTCGCTGACTCGTTCTTTTATTGAGTTTTGCTTGTTTTTGCCCACAGCCCTCGGACAATTGCGCATTATTTGCTCAATTGCCATGTTTAACTGCAATAATCATGAATAAATTATTATATAAATTTTAATCACCGTAAAATCGTGTTCCAATTGAGAGAATGCAATGTCTCCTCCACCAGTAACGTTCGGTTGCTGGTTGAGTTGGTTCATGTAAAGACGCATGCCCACACCAACAGAAGAATCAATTATGCTAAACATTCAATGGGAATAAAATAACGACTACAACCAATCAGTGCCAATGGTAATGCACTTATTAAGTGTTTCAATTTCTTGCAGCGATCGTCGAGAAAAGGCCATTGAATAACCCTCTGCCCCGTCCAAAAACATTCGTTTAAGAAATTTCGCAGTTTGAACAAAGTCATTCAGGCAAAATGGCGATGTGTCAGCGGCTGAACCATTGCCTTCCGTAATTTTTTTCCGAATGTTTAAAATCGCTGTGTGAAGAAAATAGTCGAAATTGTAGTCGGCACGATTCAAGTCTAAATCACTTTATGAAAAAACAACTGGGAAGAAGGACAAACGTTCTTTGCTTTTAGGAGGCAATTCCAGTACATTGTCTATCAATTTCTGAATGTGTTCGACAGTGCACTCCTCAAATGACTCTTCAGGGTAAAGTGACAGTGCAAATTCACTGTTTGCATCTTTGGGCATTTCGTCGTGGTTGAAAATGTAGACAAAGGGAGCACCGGAAGAAATTGTTATTTGGCCAAGACCATTTTCCGGACTAAAATTGCAAAAAAGCAGAATTTAAAATACTAACAACTTTCACAAAGCAACAAAATCTAACTTTTAATGCTGAATTTTAAAACTCACAATCGGTTGTCAATGATCCCGTGTTGCCTCATAAAATGTGAAATTTGAGATTCAAGACCCTTTTCCATTTTTTCCAGAAGTTCTTTCTGAAAATGGTCAAGATAAGAAAAAAAAAGAATAAAAAGTCAAATACTTTTTTAACATTGCTCAGATCATTCCTTAACGGGTTCCGATAAAAGCAGAACAACATTTTTGGGACAGCAATTCTTCCATTTTCACTCAAAAAGGACATTTTCTGAGCTGTGTTCCGATCAAGCAAATCGAATAAAGCAGTTTTAATCATACTGACGGATCTCAGTCTGAAAATTTTTTGTATGAATAAAATAAGAAATGAAAGTGCCTGTTTCGATTAACATCCTCCAAAATGTTCACCCAATCCAAATCGAATCGACACGCCTGTTCAACGAAGAGCACAAAGTGTGAAACAGAGAAGACAAACGTAAGAAAGCGATGCTGTACATCTTCAACCCTGGACAATTTCTCGAAAAATGACTAAAAGTGGTCGTCTATTGAACATTCTTTGAAATAAGAAAAAGACCAGCCTCTCCATTGTATTCACTTTCAAACATTTGATGCTGTAATGATATGTCGTAAGT
This sequence comes from Heterodera carotae, assembly GCA_024500135.1. Taxonomy (NCBI): domain Eukaryota; kingdom Metazoa; phylum Nematoda; class Chromadorea; order Rhabditida; family Heteroderidae; genus Heterodera; species Heterodera carotae. The sequence continues at coordinate 4,651 of JAKKIK010001427.1, read as the reverse complement.
TCCATTCAAAAGCAGCCAAAGCACTCTTTCATCTTCATCATAAAATGCGGTAATCTGAATTTTTTTTAGTACATTTTTAGTTTCTTAATACGTATTACCCACCGAAATGTTTTTCTCCGTGTCATTGTCACAATACCATTCATCGCAGAAGATCTCCTTACCCAAGTAACGATTCAATATATCCAATTTTGTATTGTCAGAAGCCTCTTTTCCAATAATAGTGGCAATAATAAATGGAACTGATTGATCAGTAACATCGTCGCCATGTTCAGTTTTTAAGTATCCATTTTTCAAAAATTCGTATAGATCCTCCGCCATGTGTATCTGCTTCTTGTGAAACTGACAGCCGGAAATTCTTTTGTGCAAAAATTACACTAAAATAGAAAATTTAACTATTCATGTTAAAAAACTTCAAAATGTTCACTCAAAATGCTCTTTAGGGGATGGGGGGTGTATCGGTGTATGTTGGTTCTGGTTGGTTGCTTCCGTTAGAAAAAAACCGAATCCGGTTCGTATTATGACCCCCACTACATATTTATTGCATTTGAATGAGTAAAAATATCCGAAATATAGAATAAAGGAATTGGAAAAATCCTTTTTTATTTAAATCATCGTATGACGACCGTAAATTCAATTCGGTAAATTTTTGCCTTTTAGTTCATATTCCTCGCTTAATACATAACTGGATTTTTCACATAACTAGCGGGTTGTTGCGCCTTCGGCGCCAAACCCGCTAGGGAACCAAGTCTTTAATTTGTCTCTCTTTCTTCATGTACTCCTCTTTTCCCTTTTTTTTGCTCTGCTTTTTCTATCTCACTCTTCCTCGTTTGCTTATTTTCATCTTTCTTTCTCTCTCTATCTCTCTCTCTTTCTCCTTTGCTTGTATTCATCCTTCTTTCTCTCTCTCCCTTTCTACTTTGCTCTTGTTCATCCTTCTCTCTCTCTCTCTCTCTTTCTCCTTTCTCTCTCTCCTTTCTTATCCTTTTTCATCCTCTCTCTCTTTCTCCCTTTTCTCTCTCTTTCTTACCTCTTTTCATCCTTTCTCTCTCTCTCTCTTTCCTTTTTTCATCCTTTCTCACTCTCTCTTCTTCTTTACTTATTTCATCCTTCTCTTTCTCTCTTTTCCTATTTTCATTCTTCTCTCTCTCTCTCTCTCTCGCTGAGGCCGAGCTGAGGCCGAAGCCGAGGCCGAAGCCGAGGCCGAGCTGAGGCCGAAGCGGGGGCCGAGCCGAGGCTGAGGCCGAAGCTGGCTGAGGCCGAGCTGAGGCCAAAGCTGGGGCTGAGGCCGAGCTGAGTTTCTCTCTCTCTCCTTTGCTTATTTTCATCCTTTCTCTCTCTTTCTTTCCTTTTTTCATCCTTTCTTTCTCACTCTCTCTACTTCTTTACTTATTTTCATCCTTCTCTTTCTCTCTTTTCCTATTTTCATTCTTCTCTCTCTCTCTCTCTCTCTCTCTTTCTCCTTTACTTGTTTTCATCTTCCTCTCTCTCTCTCTCTCTCTATGTTCTCTCTCTTTCTTTCCTTTTTTTATCCTTTCTTTCTCACTCTCTCTTCTTCTTTACTTATTTTCATCTTTTTCTTTCTCTCTTTTCCTATTTTCATTCTTCTCTCTCTCTCTCTTTCTCCTTTTTTTCATCCCTCTTTCTTTCTCTCTCTCTCTCTCGCTGAGGCCGAGCTGAGGCCGAAGCGGAGGCCGAGCCGATGCCGAGGCTGATGCCGAAGCTGGCTGAGGCCGAGCTGAGGCCAAAGCTGAGGGGCTGAGGCCGAGCTGAGGTCGAAATAAATTTCTCTTTTTTTGCTCTCCTTCCTCTCTCTCTCTCATTCTCCTTTGCTTATTTTCATCCTTCTTTCTTTTGTCTCTCTCTCCCTTTGCTTATTTTCATCCTTCTCTCTCTATTTCTCCCCTTGTTCTCTAATCAAATTCGTTTAATGTTTTCTGTTCCATTTCACTACCATTCTAACGACGAAACTTAAAATCTTTTTACCTTTCTATGTCTATTTGTTATTTGCTTTTTTACATAATGTTTCCTTTTTCACCTTTCTTTCTCTGACCCTCACTATTGCTCATCTCATCCTTTTTTTCTTCATATGAGCACACAGGAAACATAAAATTTAGCGAATTAATAAAAGAAATTACTATGGGGAGAAAATTGGATTGGGAGGAAATAAAAAACCAAACACTATTTCTTTTTTCTATGTCTTCTTACTTTCTTTCTATAAACCTTTTAACTCTCTCTCTAACACTTTCCCCTGTCTATGCCTCTACAGCCAAACGCGCAGACACACCCACCCCACGCTCAGCAGAAATTTACTCTCTCACATTGCTCCCTGTCTTCTTTTCTTTTCCCTTTATTCTCTCTCTCTCCTTTCGCTGTGTCTGCTTCCACCCCCATCGCAGACACGCACGCGCTCAGCAGGAATTGTTTTCCGTGTGCCGACAAAATCCCTACATGACAAAATCCCTACTCAGCAAAAATTGACAAAATCACTACTCAGCTAAAAATGACAAAACCCCTATTGACAAAATCCCTACATGACAAAATCCCTACTCAGCTAAAAATGACAAAATCCCTACTAACCTTAAAAATGACAAAATCCTTACCCAATAAAATCCCTACTCAGATAAAAATGACAAATACTTACTCATAAAAAGTTCAAAACTAATCAACTTCTGATAGGCCTTGCACGGAAGCAACATATTTTTTAGCTTAAGATTTGGGCAATAGTAAAGTTTACTGGTCCCACTTTTTTTTTTTTTTTAATTCTGGTAACACTTTTCTAGGGGTGTTTTGAGGCTCTGAGCACGAATCCGGCATCCTTTTTGACCAATTCCGAACCCCTAACCCAAATTCGAACATTTTTCTAAAAAATTCAAAATTTGCAAATATTGTAATAAGCATAATTAATAATGTGATTTGATATGAGAAATCAATTTGATCACGCATTCACGGGGTAATAATGGGCAATGTGGTCAACAAGATTGTCGTATGCGGCCAATGTCTTTTTTTCGTGAAACTGTCTCCACATATATTCATCGCAATAACTCGGCACAAAGAGCAGCGAGTGGTCGAAATTTTGGAAACAGCAAGGTTCAGAACGAATGCAGAACTGATGGAAGTGTGCAATGTTTTGGCTTCGTCGGTGGACTTCACATCAGAAACAATGAGAGCGACGATGATTCGGAAGATATTGATTTGACTGCGCCTTTTAATCCCTATTTTTCCCATCACATTATCCATTACATTGTTTTTTTTCTTTGTTTTAAAAATATATTGTTCAAAAAAAAACTTTTTTAACAGTCGGTGTTTTTGGTAGAGATTTTGTCATTTTTAAGGTTAGTAGGGATTTTGTCATTTTTAGCTGAGTAGGGATTTTGTCATGTAGGGATTTTGTCAATAGGGGTTTTGTCATTTTTAGCTGAGTAGTGATTTTGTCAATTTTTGCTGAGTAGGGATTTTGTCATGTAGGGATTTTGTCAGTAGTGATTTTGTCATGTAGTGCTTTTGTCAGCGCGCCTTGTTTTCTCCCTTCGCACGCGTCTAGCAGGAAAAATTCTTCCCTTCTGTCTCTATTTCTCTATCACCCACACTATTTCTTCCTTTCCTTCTCCAACTCTCTCTTCCCCATTTCACTATTTCTTTGCATATTTCTTTCGCTAACACTCTCTTCACTTTTTTGCTTGGCGTAACGTCTTGCGTCAGTTCAACTTGGAACAGACAAACAGACACTCTCCAATTATATACTAGCGGGTTGTTGCGCCTTCGGCGCAATAAACCCGCTAGGGCAACAAATCTTTAATTTGTCTCTCTTCTCTCTCTCTTTCTCTTTTGCTTATTTCCATCCTCCTTTCTTTCTCTTCTATCTCTCTCTCGCTCTTCTTTCTCCTCTCTCTCTCTCTGATTTGCTTATTTCCATCTTTCTTTCTCTCTCTTTCTCTTTTGCTTATTCCTCTTAGCTTATTTCATCGCTCTCTCTCTCCTTTGCTTACTTCCATCTCTCTCTTTCTCTTTTGCTTATTCCCATCTTTCTCTCTCTTTCTCTTAGCTTATTTCATCTCTCTCTTTCTCCTCTCTCTCTCTCTCTGATTCTTGCTTATTCCTATCTTTCGTTCTCTCTCTCTTTTGCTTATTCCCATCTTTCTCTCTCTTTCTCCTTTGCTTACTTCCTTCTCTCTCTCTCTCTCTCTTTTGCTTATTTCCATCCTTCTCTCTCTTTCTCTTAGCTTATTTCATCTCTCTCTTTCTCCTCTCTCTCTCTCTGATTTTTGCTTATTCCCATCTTTCTCTCTCTTTCTATTAGCTTATTTTATCTCTCTCTCTCTCTCCTTTGCTTACTTCCATCTCTCTCTCTCTCTCTCTTTTTCTTATTTCCATCTTTCGCTTTCTTTCTCTTAGCTTATTTCATCGCTCTCTCTCTCTCACTGTTTCTCCTTTGCTTACTTCCATCTCTCTCTCTCTCTTTTTCTTATTTCCATCTTTCGCTCTCTCTCTTAGCTTATTTCATCCCTCACTCTCTCTCTTTCTCCTTTGCTTTACTTCCATCTTTCTTTTTGTCCCATTAATGCCTTTCTTCTCTTCCTCCCTCTTATTTCAATGCTTTTCCCCTTTCCTCCTTAACATCAATGAGGCCGAAACTGAAGCCGAGCTGAGACCG
>JAKKIK010001426.1:0-16484 GCA_024500135.1 Heterodera carotae | reverse complement strand
GAAGGGGGGGCGTCAAATGGAGGGGGGGCGCTTATTTTTCGATCCCCCTCTAGGGGGGGCGTCAATTAGAAGGGGAGCGTCAAATGGAGGGGGGGGGGCGTCTAATAGAGAAAATACGGTATATAATGAAAATTTGTTGTGAAAAACAATTTTAAGCAATCTTAGCAAAAATAATATTTATTAATTTATTGACAATGTATGCAATTTTTTATAAAATAAATTAAATTAGTGAGTCCCGTACATATTTAGAAATTGAAGGTACAAATACTTTGCATATTGTATGCAAAAAATCAAATCATGTAATAAATCAACATGTATTTTACATTATATTCGTGGTAAATAATGTAAATAAAATATGGCACAAAAAAACAAAACAAAAAACTCCTACCCTCTGGCTAAGCACATTCCTGCTTATGAAAGAGTTAATCGTCAAGAAAAAGAAAAATTAAATTCACAATAATAAGTTAATCAACTAAGGCTGACCGCACATTCGGACACCTCCATGCTGCATGATGTGAACAAGAGAAAAAACTTAATAATAAATTAAATATGCTTTAAATTCAAATTAATCATTAATGACAAAAAACAAATAATTTAAAGGCAAGCATAGATAAAGCTAGAATCATTCTGGCACATAAAGAAAAACAGCAAAGTCAGCAAAATTGGTGATAATTATATTAGATATTATAAAAAAACTTTAAATTTAATCATAGTGAGTGTTAATTTATAGATACAACTACTTTAAGCCAACATGTTAAAATAAAACTTTTTCTTGCGAAAAGGATCTCAGCAAAGAATTACAGTGAAAATCATAGATAAAAAGTGAAAAAATAATTTAATACTAGACATGATGGCAAAATTTGTTTTTATTATGCAACAACAAATATAAAGCTATCTTAACAAATGCAAAGTGAATATGCAAGAAACGGCGCCATGAAGTTTGGGCACCGGGAAGTTTGGGCACCAGGAAATTTGGGCACCAAAGTAGGAATTTAAAAAAAAATTAGGGTTCAGAAATGCTTAAATAATTGTGAAACCGGGGGTTTTGCCCTCCATTTCGAGAAAACTTTTAAATTTCCAAAAAACTTAACATGTTTCTCGGGTGTTTCAGTGTAGTTAGTCACCAATATGACCCATCTTTCGCACAACTTCGGACTTCTAACCACTTAAAAGAGTTTTGGTTTGAATTTTTGACCAAGTTAGCTTGAATTCGAAACTGTATATCCGTATTTTGCAAAATTTAAAAGTTTTCTCGAAATGGAGGGCAAAACCTCCGGTTTCACTATTATTTAAGCATTTCTGAATCCTAAATTTTTTTAAAATTTCTACTTTGGTGCCCAAATTTCCTGGTGCCCAAACTTCTGGTGCCCAAACTACCTGGTGCCCAAACTTCCGGCGGCCGCAAGGGCAAGAAACAACCTCTGGTACACATTACACCCAAAAAATATAAGATTTTTGAAAATGCTATTTTTATTATACAAATAAAAAAAAAGGTTGATAAAATCTTAAAAATCGTATTTTTTACGTCGAATTTTGCTAAAGCTGAATACTTTTACTATCTTTCATAACATCAAAATTAAAAAAAACTCAACACCTGTAAAATAATCGCAAATGATTATTACAATTAAATACAATAGAATTGAGTGCAACATTACGTGGTCTTAAAACGGAGTTAGAGGTTGTAAGATAAATCCAAGAAAATATTATTAAGGATTAACATTGATGTCCGCCATAAATTTAAAAAAACAATGAAAATTTGCTTAACTCTGAATATAAAAGATTTAAATCTAAAGTATTGGCTCGGAGTAACCACCAGTCGGAAACCGCAACGTGACAGCGCGATTTAAGTCAAAAAGAACATTAAACGATTGAAAATACTTATTCCAATCCTTATAATTAGATGGTTTTAAATAAAACGTATTCAACTAATCAAAAACTACAAACATCAAAGCATTAAATAGTAAATAACAAAAAGCAGAAATTTCTAGAAATCTTCTCTACATCTCTTTGTGCAACAAAAACCATATGTTCCGTTCTCAGAACGAGTGCCCGATACGACAACAAAAAAATTTCGGGTTCGCCGTACAATTTTTTAAAACAATAAATATATATTCATGACCGTAATAAAAAGGAAAATGGCCGACAACATGAATTACACTTAAAAAAGAAAACGTAAAATTTATAATATAAAGATACTTAAGACAACTCTTAAATTGTAAAAGAAGAAAAATTTATATTAAAAAACTTCAGAATGAATAAAAGCTATAATATTCAAAAATACTTGTAACACAAAGCTGCAGACATAAATAAGTAAAACATATATAAAAAGCAGTTGTTACCGCAAATAATAAGATTAAAATCACTTAAGTTCATGTGAACCGATTACTATTCAGATAATTGTAAAAAAGGAATTAAATTAATGTAATTAAAAATTAATAAATTTAAATTTAATAATTAATACTTAGAAATTTCCAAAATAGCGAGCACAGAGAGGAACTAGAGCTTTATAAGCTAAAATACTAAATAGCCCTTGCAAGCAAGCGATAATAAAGAACAAAATTTATAAAACGATAGTAAAAGAAACAAAATTGTTAAAAATTAATAAACTTTTATAAATTAAAAAAACCTGGGAATCTAAACAATTGAAGGAATTTATAGTCAATTCCTTAAATTCATGAGAAAATAAAAATTTGTATATACAATGATATGCTCGAAGGAATCACTTGTCGTATTATGCATCAATAAAACAGTCGATCAATTATTAAAATTTAAAATGGCCATCAATTTAAATACCCGAAAGAATGAACAAGAATAAAATTGTACAGCCCGCTCTAAAACAAAATGACTAAGAAACCCGTTGCACCGGTATTCGATGAATCGATTGGTCAAGTTAAATATAAAATTGTAGACAAAATAGTAAATATGTTAAATTCTTTTTTAAAAGTCTTAAGAATTTCAAAAAAATCATCAAAAATGTCTCATTCACTTCTTCACACCGATGCGAAAAAAATAAATCAAAAACCATTTTTAATATAATTTTTATTCATGCTCAAAAGTCGTGCAAAAATAGTTAATTTAAACGTAAGTGTAAAAATTTGAATATTTAACAATTATGGATTTTCTTATCCATGCAGCTGCAAGACGGCAACAACGAATTGTATGCAACTTATAGCATTTTTATTATAAAATAGGGCAACTAATTTTGCAATTCGTGTCAAAACATCGTAATTTTTTTAAATTTCGATCAATTTGAACTATTGCCGCCAATCAAAGACCATTTGGCTTAAAGACAAATAATAATCACCTCAAGCATTGGATAAAATGCAATATCAGACTTTGTAATTTGATTAAATTCAGCCAAATGTTTATGATAGATTTGTGATAAACGCACAACAATCAGTGAATATAGAACCAATACTAATTAAAAAAAGGTGTTTATACAATGAAGATAAATGGAAGAATGTATAAAAAACTAAAAGTTTAAAGTTTATCCAATTTTACGACTAACAAATTTTCAAATAATTCATACAAAATTAAATAAAAATTTTAAATTAAATCAAATATTAAAATTAGAATAACGACTTGAAACCAACTTTCGAGTGAAAATCATGAACTTTTATCATAAAACAAACAAAGGCGTCAGATTATTATTTAAAAAAACTCTATATAGTTAGCGAAAACATTTTTATCCATTGGATTAAATCTATTTTCAAAATAATATTTGAAAACAGCCACTACAGCAGATGTTACCAAATAATTAGTAAAATTTATCAAAATGTAATATTATGTTCATTTAAATACTTTATTATAGCTAAAAAAACATTATATTTTCGAATGAAAGATTAATGATTTAATATGAGATTTAAAAAATTCAATTATTAAAAAAATGGCTAAGTGCATTACTACCATAATGGTGGCACACGATGGCAACTTAATACCAACCTCAATTTGGAATATAATTTGCCAAACTTAAAAAAAATAATATTACAATTTATATTTTTAAACGCTAATAATATCAAAGAATCAGCTTCCTATCGGTGCAATTTGTTATAAAATTACTTTTTTTGCATATGCTGTTATCCTTAAAAAAAATTCAAGTGCAGATCTATAACATTGATATTACGACAGCAATTTAAATAATGTTTAACATATCGACAGAAACATTTGATAAACGAAAACACAAAGTTTGAAAACTATATAAACAGATGAAAGAATATGAATTAATAAATAAAATTCTATCAACAAACAATTGCAATGAAACTTAAAAATAAAATCGCTATACTCAAAACTAAATCAAAAAACAATAAAAAATAAATGAATTTTCACGAGACAGACAGTCATGGAATAGGATGCAAATTGCAAGAAATAGAAAACTGCAAGTTAAAAAATTGTTCCAAATATATTAAATGATACTAGGCACCATGGCGAATTGAACGGAATGTCTATTCCAAAATACATACCTCAAATATTTTAAGTTGACTGAAGCAATTGTATTGTAGATTAGCAAAAAAACTATTTTAAATCTTTTTATACAAATAAAAAGATAAAATTTTGTATATTTTTTAAAATATGAAAAAGTTAATAATTCATTGTCTAACAATAAGCTCAAATCCATGAAGGAGATACCAAATCTATTGGACAATTCTATATTTAGAAAATTTTCGCAACTAAGGGAGCAATAAATATATTTATAAAATTGGTGCCTAAATCTGAAAGTTTTATGGTTTCACATAAACGACAATACATAATTGCGGATGTGAATCTAATAAAACATTAACAATAACAAAAAATTACCAAAAAAATAACTATATAAAAAAATTATGGTAAAAATGTATAAAAGAAGAAAAAATTTATTAAATGAGAAAATGAATAAAACAAAAGAAGTTTAAAGTGCGAAACACTAAACCAGTCTCGTTCTCGACTAAGATCAACTTTCAATCTTAACCTAAAAATATTCAAACAAAAAAGACTTTTTTTCAAGATATTTTCTAATTTAAACAAGCAAAAGAATAAAGATGCATTTATTATAAATTATTATTAATTTAATTTAAAACAGAATCTGCAGAACGATTACCAAACAAATAACAAGAAAAAGTTCGAAAAAAATGCTTGTTGAGAGCATCTTAACCAGGGCGTACTCTTAATCACCATGACATACCTTTTTTCACGAAGTGAAAAAAATAAAGAAAAATCCGCAAGCCTAAAATTCTATTGTATTTCTTTACCTGGTTAGAAAATTAATAATTTTTACCAAATCTCTATTTCATTTGGTTTATGAAAAAAAAATTGTGGAAAAATTTCTTTTTAAATGCATTTTATTTTCGGGCTTTTGTGACCATTCGCTTAAACAATCATTAAATGATAAAAATATTAAAAAAAAATTAAACTTAAATACTTAAAATTGTGATGCATACCTCTCTTTATATGTAAAAAACAAGCAACAAATATTTGTCTATGCAAACATTATTACATAAGAAGATAGAACAACAAGATCTTCTTCAACTTTAAAGCTAGGGATGCTCAACAATTTCTAAAAATCAAATGATGCTGTTAATAGATCTAATTAAAATTATGTTTTAGGTGGTTTTAATATTGTCTTCTGGAAAAAATCAGAAAAAACATTGACAAAAATAGAAAAGCAAAATTCAAAATATTCCCAAATTGACATTTTATGCTTAAAAATTAACTTATGGTCAAACAATAGTCATTATTCGAATACTTTGTCATTTATGTGTGATGACTCTCAGTAAAATTTACTCGTTAACGAGACAAAAGGCTATACACATTTAAACTTTTATTCATAAAATTAGTTTTATCAATTTCTGACTTGAAGTTGAGGACACACCCAGACCATTTTTTGAAACGCAACAAGATGTACATAATAGTTGCGTATGAAAGTTGCATAATGTTGTTGAATAAAATAAATTAAAAATATATACTAAAATCATTTTAAAATTGGTACCTAAATTTGAAAGTATAAAAATATATGTGTTGCCAGCGAACCTTTTTAATTTTTTTTTCTTTTCTATTGCATTTATAATTGAGCTTTCGCAAGAATAAATTTTATATGTTAACAAACTAATAAATAAAAAATTAGATGCGTATCAAAAAAAATCAATAAAATTGTTTTATGGTTTCACATAAACGACAATACATAATTGCGGATGTGAATATAATAAAACATTAACAATAACAAAAAATTGAATTCCTGTCATTGTTAATTTCTAAAAAAATATTTAAAATAAATATTAAGGATAATCCCAACAAAGAATCCGTCACGAAAGGCCCTGACACAAAAAAAACATCTCTGCAAGAAGGAAATAGAACCAAACATAAATAAAATTTAAAATACCAAAAAAATAACTATATAAAAAAATTATGGTAAAAATGTATAAAAGAAGAAAAAATTTATTAAATAAGACAATGAATAAAACAAAATAAGTTTAAAGTGCGAAACACACTAAACCAGTCTCGTTCTCGACTAAGATCAACTTTCTATCTTAACCTAAAAATATTTAAACAAAAAAGACTTTTTTTTTCAAGATATTTTCAAATTTAAACAAGCAAAAGAATAAAGTCTAGATGCAGTTAATATAAATTATTATTAATTTAATTAAAACAAAATCTGCAGAACGATTACCAAACAAATAACTAGAAAAAGTTCAAAAAAAATGCTTGGTTAGAGCACCTTCAATAACCAGGGCGTACTCTTAATCACCATGACATACCTTTTTTCACGAAGTGAAAAAAATAAAGAAAAATCCGCAAGCCTAAAATACTATTGTATTTCTTTATCTGGTTAGAAAATTATAATTTTTACCTAATCTCTATTTCATTTTTGGTTTATGAAAAAAAACATTACACTAATTAATTTCGATAAAATATAAAAACACCAAAATTTTAATATTTAACTTAATAAAATCATTATTTTAGTTTTTCTCTTAAATAATCAAAAACCAATTTTAAAACTTTTGTGGAAAATATCTTTTTTAAATGTATTTTATCTTCGGGCTTTTGTGACCATTCGCTTAAAAAATCATTAAATGATCAAAATATTAAAAAATTAAACTTAAAGCCGTTGTAATAAAACTAAAGCGTAATATATATAATTAGTAATACAGATCTGAGTGCCTATTAAAGTATTGTTTAAATCATAGATTATATTAATTTACAAATACAATATAAAACTTAAAATTGTGATGCATCCTCTCTTTATATGTAAAAAACAAGCAACAAATATTTGTCTATGCAAACATTATTACATAAGAAGATAGAACAACAAGATCTTCTTCAACTTTAAAGCTAGGGATGCTCAACAATTTCTAAAAATCAAATGATGCTGTTAATAGATCTAATTAAAATTATGTTTTAGGTGGTTTTAATATTGTCTTCTGGAAAAAATCAGAAAAAACATTGACAAAAATAGAAAAGCAAAATTCAAAATATTCCCAAATTGACATTTTATGCTTAAAAATTAACTTATGGTCAAACAATAGTCATTATTCGAATACTTTGTCATTTATGTGTGATGACTCTCAGTAAAATTTACTCGTTAACGAGACAAAAGGCTATACACATTTAAACTTTTATTCATAAAATTAGTTTTATCAATTTCTGACTTGAAGTTGAGGACACACCCAGACCATTTTTTGAAACGCAACAAGATGTACATAATAGTTGCGTATGAAAGTTGCATAATGTTGTTGAATAAAATAAATTAAAAACATATACTAAAAATCATTTGTTTATAATGTTTTCACACATTATATAAGCAGTGTTCTTTAAGATGGCTCTACCACAAATTATTAAAATTTGTTATTCTGAATAAATCTGTAATATAATATATTTATGTAACCAAAAGTAATAAACAACGGTCATCTGCTAACTATTCGATATAATTAATTGGTTGTGTGTTGTATATATTATTTGACGTGTAATAAGCAAGAGTAAAAATCACAAATTGAATGCATTGTTGAATAAATGATTGCTAATTAAATTTATTTCAAATAAAATTAGCCAAATGCTTAATATAATATCTGATTTTAATAAAGATAGTAGAAAAATAAGCAATACAACCACAAAAATTATTTAATTTCAAAAAGAAAAGTCAATTGCTAAAATCTTAATAAAAAAATGAACGATTTATTGTTTAAAATAAAAACACACAGATAAAAAATTAATTTATTTAAGCATTTTCACTTGGAAATATAGTAAAGAATAAATTATAAAAGCAAAATTAAAAATATATTTTTCGTGCTGTTAAACGTCTTCATTACTAAACTAAAATTTATATACGTAATCCAATTTTAAAGAAATTTACCATTAAGACGTCAGATGGTTCAAAAAAATTACACTAAAAATATTATAGATCGAGAAAAGTGAAAACTTAATTTCGACAAATTTTGTTCGGCCAAATCCATGCGAAAATTTGGAGCGTGGTACATGAAAGCTAAATACTTAGAGTATATCAATGTGTGAACTTTTTTGACATGTATTTAGCTAATTCTACAAAAGATTTAACGAAAATGTTGGAGTCATTGGAAAATAAAAAGCAAATATTTTTATTTAAAAGTTTAAAAATGAATGAACAAAGATAGTCTCGTTTGCATTTATATATTTACTGCCGGCTTACCATCATCAATGACCGCGCTTAAAATAAAAATCATGCACATGATAATCATTATACAGTAAAATCCAATTATTAATCTTTAAACAAACCAATAAACAAAGTTTGAAGGAAAATTATATACAAAAATTACAATTATATTATTATAGAACAATTTAGTGATTAAAACAGAGTATTCAATCAAAGGCAGACGGAATATTTATTGATAGTATTCTTTATATGAAGGCCTACTCAGACTGTAAAAATCAAATTCAAATGATTTTTATTTGATGCAAGGAAATATTAATTAAAACATTTTATACGTCATTCGTCAAACCTCACCGTGCTGACCAGATCACCAACAATTTTTTGAAGAACACAAGAGAACATTTTGAGCCTTGGAAGAACAAGAAGGAATAACCGGCCCGACCCATTGTGCAAGTGAAATTGACGAAATGAAAACTACAAAAAATAAGAATATTAATTCATCAATATGTCTTATGGATAAAGTTCATTTATAAAATAAGAATTTAAGAACGGATTATATATTTAATTGCATGTGAGTAAATTTAAAAAAAAACAAATATTCCTAGATAAGTAACAAAAAAATTCATTAATTTATCTAGTAACCAATAAATAACTTTTTTTTAAATAAAAATTACATTATTAAAAATGCTTTAATATATTGGGAAGGATAGGATTATATAATCGCGAAAAAAGAGTAAAAGTGCGAGTTGAAATACCGATACAATCGAAATTATTTCTTCTAACAATCTAAATTATCGAACACAATTAAATCATTTGATAATTAAGATATTTAAAATAAATATATACAAAAAAAGAAAAATTAGCGAGATTAAAAAACGCATTTTCTTATAAAAATTATAAATAAAACATCAAACGGAAAAAATAATTTTTCTATATACAAAAATTGAGAGACAATTTAAATTGCGCTTTAATGTTTTTTTTAATAAAGAATTATAAGCATGCATTTATCTTTAATATGCTAACCAATGGTCGAGTAGCAATACACGAGCTAGGCCACAAGATAAACTTTGTGCGAGTTATGAAATAATATTATTTTCAAATACTCAAAACAGACTATAAAATAAAATAAATGCCAAGCAAAAAAAATGATTATAAAAAATTCCATATCCAAAAAAGACAACGATTACATTCTATGTTGAGTGGTATTACTCTCAATTTTAATAACTTGTTGAAATCAAATTTAAAGATATAATTTGCAAAATCTTCTAAAAATTCTATTTTTTTTGGAATATTGGTATGCAATTTAGTAATAGGTCCAAGCCATACAAACTTAATATAACTCTATTGAAAATTTACTCCAGTGTATGTATTAGTTCAAAAAATCTTTGAAAAAGCACTAAAAGTGGAAAATAAATATTGCAACAAATTCAAAATTTATAAAAATTAATTGAACAGAAAAGATTCATATTCTTATTATAATATAATAAATATGAAACATTAAAGAATAAAAATATAATAGAGCGGCTTTCATGAATATTGGTAAGCTAGCAGTTGAGATGACTCATGCAAATATATATTTATTGTAATACTTATTTATTTTAAAATTTCTCAATTAAAAAAAGTTACTTTGTGTATTTATATAAACAAATATATACTATATATATATATATATATATATATAAATGGATCTTCTAATTTCAGATAACAGTTTATTGTACAACAATAATAATAATTAAACAATTAAAAAAAATCGAATCTGGAAAATAATCATTAAATAATTACTATTTAAGAAGAAAATTTTGACTATTAACCTTATTGTATTTTGGAACTTATGGGCTGCTTCACAGCAAACAATGCATTACTAAATTTAAGCCCTACTGTTAAACAAAACTTGAACAAATTGTAAATCGTCAAAAAAGGTTTTCAATATTTAACAAAACTCAGTCCTTTCTACTTTATCAGAAAAAATTCCTTTATGGCATACCATTGAATAATATTAATATGGGTTACAAAAGTTTATGTTTTGTTATTGAATAAACAAAATCAATAAATAGCTGAATAAAGTAGTGAAGTTCAACTTAGATTCTGGAATGGTATAGTCCCAAAATAAAATATTCATGTAAATAAACAAACATATTAAATTATGCTTTAATAATTTATGCCACAAACAAAGTTAAAAAAAAATTTACAATATTTCCTTCCTAACAACAATAAATTTATCAATTCTTTATTCGCTTTTTGGATTTCCATGCCAGAACACACCATAACGAGACATGGTGAATAAAAAAACTGATGTTAAAATATGACAAAAACTATTAAATTTGTTAAACAAATAAATTTTAAAAATCAAACAAATAGAATTCAAATTTGGAAAATCTTAGAGTCCCATAAAATTATATGCAAAATTTAAAAAAAGATTTGACCATGCACGGACAGGCGACAAAAGGGTCAACAATAACACAGAGATTCAAACAATAATACAATAACTTAAAAAAGAATGGATTACAAGATTTTTTGACTTATACTTTATATAATTAAACGTTATTATAACAATCATTACTAAAATTAAAAAATTAAAGAAACAATACACCAAGTGAAGAAATGCCAAACTGTAAGCTATAGAAAATTATATAATAAGAAAACTGAAAGAAATCCGAAATGACAATTGCTTCTTGTTATTTAAAAAATAGCAAATATTCAAGCTTTAAAGTACACTCACTAATCTGGCAAGTCAACTTCATTATGTATGTATTTTAGCGCAAAAGGCATGATTTCCGCTTTAATATAATTAAAAAAACACTTTGAATTAAAACTTTATATGAAATTTATGTTGGTGATCATATTAACTGTCAACTTTGCCAAATGCCAATTAATGATTGTATTCCTCGTTTTTAAAGCATGATTATAACGAAAAAGCAAATTAAAAAATTAATTGTCATAATATATGCCATTAATTTTAAATTCAAACATTATATGTACTTATAAATAAACATCTCTGAATGAAAGAATTTTTATCTATTGTTAATAGATTATTATGCAATTTTCCAGTTTATACTGATAACTAAAAAATGAGAAGGTTCTCAAAGATGGGTAATTGCCGTCGAAATCGGGTATAGAATGATAATGCGTCCTTTTTTTATTTTATTCATTGTTAAATTGTAACTTTTTAGGTGAGACCTAATATTCAATTCGTTAAAATTTAATTTATATAATTTTAATTTTATTTAATACTGAACCCAAAACAAATTTATTTAATGAAACGAAACACCCTTTCATATATTTTTTTATGTTTTGGTATTTACATAGATTTAGAAAAATGGCACAGAAAGTGAATTGTTTTTAGCATAGGTATAACATTAAAGTCCAACATTGTAGTGTAATATTTTTTGTTTTTTTAACTGCATTTTCTCTTAATTTTCATGGTCTTCATCATTTTTTAAAATTTGTTTTAATAAAGTTAAACGATATATGGCATAAAATTTGGGACTTTTTCTCTGGTAGGCCTCCGCCGCAACAATGCTTGACTACAATTTTACCAAATTAATACGTTTCGACGTTGATATGTTCAATTTACATTTGCGATTTAATTGGATAAGATCAGTTCTATGTTTTATAAGCAATTTTTAGTTACATTACCTTTCAATGTAATCCCAATCTCACAATTTCTTCTTATAATTTTTATATATTTTGGAGCAAAAATTTAAACACATACAAAAAAACACTTTCTAGTAAAAAATTTAAAAGAATTGCAAAGACATTCATGGGATCAAAATTACTCAAGACGGAAATAAATACAATAATTGTGTTGTTACAAAAAGTTTTGGATCATATTAACGAGAAAACACCCAATAAATTTTAAAAGATTCAAAACAATGCCAAAAAACGTAATTGAAAAATCTTAACGACTCGCAAAATATTGGTTGCAATTTACTGTAAAAATAAATAAAAATTTAAAAAAATCGACATCAAACTATACAATGTGAAAGCTAAAGACCAACAATATTAATTTTAAAGATTAAAAAAAAATCGCATGTGGCTTTTAAACAATTTTTTTTGTTGCATTTTTTGAACTTGGTAAATTTTCAATCAAATTGGATACTTTCTTTTCTCAGAGAGATTATAAATTTAAGACTTTTCTGAATAAACTGACTATCGTTTTTTAAAAGTTATAAATGCTTTTAGATTTAGAAAAAGTTCTACATTTTCTATTGTTGTATTTGGATGAAAAAAAGACAAATTACAATTCGCTTTAAGAACATGCGGTTGAAGAACGGGCGTCGATTGCGGCAGAGGCCTGCGATTTTGGTGTTTTTGGGTGAATAATTTATGAATATTCAAAGTGAATAACGTATTAAATGATTCAGCGGTAGTCTCAATTTATTTATCGTTTAAGTTAAATTTCACCTTATCAGAAATTTGCAAAAAATTAATCGTTTGAATCCAACTCTCGGAAGATTTTTGATTAAATAATTAAGTTTTATTAAATAAGACAGAATTTATCATTTAGCCGCTCTTAAATCAATTTAGTGAATTGGCGCGCGCTCACCAGCGTTGAAGCTGATTAGTATTATATATTAAGTTCATTTGAATAAATTTTTGACTAAAAATTAATACATAATTTTAACAACAGCCGGAACTTAAACTTCCATGATAATGATGATGAAACTCTTTGGAGTAAACATGGTGATGCAATATTTCTTTTCAATTGTTATGTTGGTTTTTTTCGTAATTAAAATTTTCATGATGTAGATTTAGGCTGGGGTTTTGTTTTTTTCGAAGCATAGATATACACATGTCAAGAATTTGGTGCAGCTCTTCAAATTAAAAATTAATAGATCATAGTGAATAATCCATTGATTTATATTTGGTGAGTATTGTGGCTAATTGCATTTGATTTTGACCGGAAATTTCTTTCCAGTGTCCAGTGGCATCATCTCGTTATTGTTCACTGTGTTACTGTTATTTTGGAAACATGACTCCAATTCAGTTAAGTTTTCTTTGTCGTGATGTAAAAAAATTTCTTCATATTTTGCTTAGACATGCCTAATTAAAAAAGGATTTTTATGTTTTTTTGATAGAAGATTTATGGACACATTTTTTTTTGTTTCTCAATAAATTTGAGAGTTAAAAAAACCTTTGTTGGTGTTTGTAATTTTTTGAAAAAATGATTCGAGCCAAACTTAAATCTGATTTGGGCAGACATAGAGTTTTTTTTTTGAATAATCAAATTTATATAAATCATTTTTTCCAATTAATTCCGTTTTTAGTTTTTTTTTGTTGAACTTTGTTCTTTATTTTTTAATGACATGATATCTATTTTAAAATTATAAATGTTGTTTATTTGAAAATTACTTTTTCATTACAAACATAATGCCTATAATAAAAAATTTTTACATAACTTTTTTGGTTTATTGAACAAAGATTTTTTTAACGTCTTTTTTGTTTTTAAGATCTTTTAAATTCTTTCATGTGTTTAATCATTTTTATTTATCCTTTGTAGGGTTGAACTTTTTGTTAATGATATAAAGATTTGAGCTTACATTAATTTTAAAGCAAACTATGTTAATATTCAAATTTTAATTTTAATATCGGTTTATTCTAAAGAGAAAATTCTTTCTTCTTATTTTTTAGCTATGTTATTATTGAGGCGTTATAAAATGATTGTTAAATATTATTTTGTAATAAAATAATATGTTTATTAGCCATGCTTAAATATTTTTTATGTATGTATTAGTACTCAATTTTTTTCGTCATAATTATATTTAGATGCTTTAATAATTCTGCAAGCTGGCTGTAAAAGATATCAATGGTGTGGTCATTATGAAGGAAATAATGGAAGTATTTTTTGCTTCATTTTTTTGTTCACGGACATATTTATATTTATCACAAATTCTTGAGTTCCTTATATTTAAAAAACTTATTTGATGGAATAGTTTTAAAATAATCTAAAATTTGCATTAACTAAATTTTTTGCATATTTTTGAAATATATTAAAGAGAATTTTATTAGAATTTAAAATTTCTTAATCAAATATTCGTGCAGTCGCGCAAGCCATCCAATCCAACCACTCAGATTCGTTTTTTATTTCACTATTTGATTATTGTTGTTAATCTGATTGATGAATTGATTTTTTCATTTATTTTTATATATAATTTTAATAGCGGATTAAAAAACGTCTTGTATACACTAAAATTTCCGAAAATAATTTCTTATATTATTTTGTGATATAAGTACGATGATAGTTCTTACAAAAAAAGATTAAAATTTATGTTGACTTTTGATTAATCAATTTATTCTATGGTTATTCTGGTTATTAACATTTTTTGGTTACTATTATTTTGCATGTAAAAATCGAATTTCTTTAATTACTATAAAGCTTTTATTGTCACATTATCTAAATATTTTTTTTTCGGCCTTCTTCAATCTCTCAAATATGTGACTTAGATTTTATATAAAGATTAATAAATCTAATTAGGATAAATGTGATGAATTTTATTTTAACAAAATAATAAATTTATTAGCATGTGTATAAAATGTAAGACAGGAAATTTTGAATTAAAAGTATATTTACATATTATTTTTTGTTTTTAATGGCTAAGAATTTTTAATGAGCCGAGTGCTGTTTAATTTTATATGCGTATTTATAGAACAAACCGGATTTCGAAGTTTTTTATGTACGTTTATTCACCTTTATGTAGCTCTATATGTTTAGAAAAAATGACTAAGATGAATTTTTTTTTCAATTTGATGTGCGCGCAATGTTAGTTTAAAAAATCGTTTAATTTGAGTGAACAGAAAAAGACCTTCCTTTTTTTCAAAAAATATTACAGCACCGTTATGGCATTATGTAAAATAAATTTTAAATGAACTTATTTATTTTTCTCGTCAGGCGCAATTCTAGAAATTAGATTTTCACAAAAGTTGAAAAACGTAAATTTTTTTGAATAAATAAGATTCGATTCAAATGATCTTATTCACTAATATCGCTGAATGTTTTTCTTTGTCCTTGCTTAAATATTATTATCGTTGAGGCTGTAATTAATAACAGAATTTGCTTTCCTATTCTCTTCTTGTTTCAAGCATATAAAAGAATGAATTTCCCTCGAAATTAGTTATTGAAAACAAATTAGCACTTTATATAATGAGAAGAAAAAGGAATTCCACAACTTTACCTTTTTCCGTTACTATCATTTTATTATTTTACTTTAGACAAAAGCAGGAAGTGTAATTTTAGATATCCTTTTATTTTTGCATCTTTTTTTATTATAATGTATCTGGTTTAATAATTTAAATGTTTGAACTACTGCATTGGAATTTTCTGTCGTAATATTAAATTGTCTACAATAAAAATTTATTTTTGTTTCATAGGATCTGATGCCGGTCAATGATCGCATTGATATTTAGTTTGGTCTGCTAATCACCATTTTATATAAAAATTGACGAGCTAGCCTTCGAACCTTAAATCAGTATTCTTTCATAGTTCTTACTCTTTCTTAATAGTTTGATTGTTTTATAGCTATATATATAAGATATTTTACAACGATTTTATTTTCACTGATGTTCTCTTCGCCGATATTAGATTTGACAATTACTTTTTTTTTTCGAAATTGATGTTCTGAAACAATTTGATGTTTTGAATATTTTTTAAGAATTTAAAAGTATTGCTTAACTTACATAAGTTTTTTTATAAAAAGTTAAGATAATCTAATATTTATTGGTGAAAATTATGCATTTATTCAAAATATTAATAACTTAAATTAGTTTTTATAGCTACAAGTAATTTTCTTTTTTATTTTATTGAATAAAGGCGAGACTTTATTCAAAGGAAATGATGTTCTGATCATTTACAATTTTTTGGCTGGTTTAAATAGGAAATTTTGGGTGTCCGGGT
>JAKKIK010001425.1:0-15000 GCA_024500135.1 Heterodera carotae | reverse complement strand
ACACGCACAAGCAAATATTCTTCACCGCCTGCTGTCTTTTGGTCATCCTAAAAACAATTTGTAAGAATTATTATTATTATTAATAATAATAGTAACGATTTAAATGTATTGATTTATTTGCTATTTCAATCCAACCACCAAATGCTTATGGGCTTCATTGATTTAAAGTAATGATTTCTTTCCCTGTTTAGCAATCAAATTTTATAATATATATTTTTTTAAAAACAAATGATGACAACTAATTTTTACTCAAATACAACTAAATACCTAACAATTTCTATTAAATTAATTAATTAATTTGTTTTTTTTTGAGAAAGGATAGGTTTTATTAATTGTTCCTAAAAATATATTTATTTTTGCCTAATTTCTTCCGCGTTTATTTACTGTATTCGTTTATTGATTCCTCTCGAATTTGCAATAATTAATTGCTCAATTTGTTTGAGTGTCACTTAATTTTGTCAGCCAAAAAACACCGCCCCAAAGTCCTCTCAAATTGCTTCTTAAAACTTAGCCATCGTTTTGTCGTTTTGCTTTGCCTTCCTTTTCAAAGTTTGTCCGCTTCTTCTCCGACTGATCTGATCCCTCCAACCCAAAATCACTTAAGCAAACATTCATTTCGTCAGCAGTGATCAGAGTGAATGATCAGTGAATGAGTGCTTTGGTTTGTTCTTATGTTCTGTTCTTTTTTAAATTATTTTCTTTTAAATTCTTTTTTCTTTTCTTTTAACTTTTACTTCCTCAGTAATTATTCAAAATGCCTGCAACTTAAAACTTAAATGCTTTTCAGATTGCCCCCATAATTGTAAGCATTGGCATTATAATAAATGTCCACAATTTGTTGTTGTTGGTGGGCCGTTCTCAAATGTTTTTTCACTATTTTTCTTTTGCAAAATGCTCAAGCGCAAAGCAGCGATCGAAAGCGAAAGTAATTAAAAATTGATTAAATAACATTTAAAATTCAATTTAATAACATTTAATAAAAATAAACAAAAGCACAAAAGTGTTTTTTTCACTTATCGTTGCATATTTTAATAGAGCAACTGGCAAATTTCTTCTGTTAACCGATTTTCACATTGATGACAATTATGATCAGCTCGGCAATTCGGCAAAAATGTGCCATCGAAATGCGACGACGACAAATGCCATAAATCAAACGCCACCAAGTGCAAATGAACTCCCCGGCCAATTTGGATCACGGAATTGCGACCCACCGCTGGTAGGGTAGGGAGGAAATTAATAGGTTTTTTTGAATTTATTTTGTATTCGACAAAATTTTTAAAAAAATTTAAAAAATGAGACATTTTATTTAAGTGATATTTAATTAATTCTTTTAGGCCCTCATTAATTTCATAATAAAAGAAGCAAAACAGCAATTGCCTGAGCCCGATTATATAATTTGGACTGGCGACAATGCTGCCCACGACAATTACAATGAGTCAAGTATTGTATTGTACATATTATAATTGTACAATAATTATATCCTATATCTCCCCTTATTAGCTAAATTTCTAAAATAAAAATTTCCAATTGCCATGTTTTCAGGATTTTTAAGCACATTGGAAAGCGCAAACTCGGCAATTCTCAACAATTTTCCCGGCGCTATTGTTGTTCCCGTTGTGGGTAACCATGAATCGGTGCCCGGCAATGATTTTCAGGACAATGGCAACAATAATTTTGCTGGCATTTTCGAGAGATGGAAGGGATGGATTGGCGAGACAGCAAGAGTAAGTAATGTTAATGAATAAATCCCTTTTTTGTCGGTAAATTAATTTTTGTTTTAGCCCATTTTATTAATAATTAAATAAAATTGCATAAAAAAGTGCCAACAATCGCAATTAAGCCTAAGTAATTGACGAAATAATTAAAGGAAACATTTCTGCTCGGCGGTTATTACCTTTTTCACTCTCCGCTGGACAATTCGACTTTTATTGTTCTGAACACCAACTTTTATTATGTCGGAAATAAGGTTAGGTCGTTTTTAAAATAAAAAATTCCCGAAATTTGTTTGTTTTTTTTTTGGCAATTGACAATTTCGCGCGTCCCGACGACCCCGCGGGACAATTTGCTTTTCTGGAAAAACATTTGGAGCAGGCGAGGCGCAACGACAGTTTCGTGCACATATTGGCACACATTCCAATTGGCGGTGATTGGCAAAAATAAAATGAATATTTATTAATTTTGTCAATTAATAACATTTAAATGAAAGAAATATAATTTAAATGGTTAAATCATTAGCCTATGAAATGTACAAAATTGATCGTGGCAATTGGAAGCCCGAAATGTCGCAGCGATACAATCAACGGCTTTACCAAATTTTCGTGGAGTTTGCCCCGTGGATTCGATGGATGCTTTTTGGGCATTTGCACACGGACACTTTTCGAATTATAAAAGTGCAGAATTAAAATTTGTCAAATTTTAAAACAAAAAAAGCATTTTAAAGTAAGGCTTACACAATTAAATTTGTTTTTTTTTCTGTTTCAGACGACCGATGGAATTCCGGTGCAGCGAATGTTTCTGAATCCGGCGGTTACGCCGTTGTTCAACCTCAACAATCCGGCATTCCGTGTATTCGAATATAACCCCGCAAATATGGACATTGACGACATAAAATGCGTTGAATATTTTTAAAATATTATAATTAATTTTAATTGTTTCTGTTTTAGAACTTTTTATGTCGAATTGGAAGCATTGAACAAAAATGGAGCCGAAAAAACGACGGCAAAATTTGAATATTCCTTTCGCGACGCTTATGGCATTCCGTCGCCGTTAAGTGCCCAAACATTGAGCAGTCTGTTGGAGCAAATGAAGCACAATGGCACGATGTTTGACCAGTACTTCAATTACTCATCCGTCCAATGGATGACGCGAAAATTGAACGAAACTGAAAGGCAATTAATTAATTAATTAATTACAATGAACCTCTCGGGGCTGTTAGCCGTTCAGTGTAGCCAATTTAGTTATATTTGTTATTTTATTAGTTAGTATGTTCGAGTTTTGGATTGGATTTTTAAAAATTTAAACAGACAATTCCCAGTTCAGTACCATTTGATTTACGAAAAATAAATCCAAAATTGCAGAGCTTCTCACATTTGTGTGCTTGAATTTGTCGAGTTTTACCAATTGGAACAATGCGTCAAACAAAGGGCAATCTTTTTTTTTGTTTTTAAATTAATTTGAATTTTTATTTTGAATTTTGCATATTATTTCTTTTTATTTGTTTGACTTTGTTTAGTCTGCTTCTTCTTTGGATGGCGTCGGCTTACATTCTGTGCTTCATCTCTCTGCCCCTCTGATGGCACTTTTTGCCGTTATCGCTGTCATTGCACTCATTGGCACTCTCTTTTTGATGCGAAGAAAAAAGCAAACAAAATGTGAATTTACTTTGTAAGAAATTTGATTTTAAATGCCCAGCGATTTAAATACAATATTTGTTGTTTTATTATCATTTGTCATTTTGCTGTAAATATTTATCAGTTGGAAATAAATTTACAATAAAAATTTGAATTACTATTAATTATATCGTATTTCTTAAATTAAAGCCCCCTGAATTAAAACCCATTTAAAAGAATTTAAATCAAATTATTAACAAAAAATTGAAATACTTCAAGACTAAAAATAACTAAAAATTGACCAAAAAACCTTATATTTTTGTTAGATTTGTGTATAAAAATAAACACAGATCTCCCCGAAATAAGGCTCCCCTTTTGAGGTGCTCCGAAATATAGAACCTCCGGGGGCTTTATT
Organism: Heterodera carotae; assembly: GCA_024500135.1. Classification (NCBI taxonomy): domain Eukaryota; kingdom Metazoa; phylum Nematoda; class Chromadorea; order Rhabditida; family Heteroderidae; genus Heterodera; species Heterodera carotae. The sequence continues at coordinate 11,256 of JAKKIK010001425.1, read as the reverse complement.
CTAGGAAACGGTAACCAAAATAAAATAAATACATTAAAAAAATGCAAACTTATTTATTGTTTTCCAATCCTTTGAGTTTCGCATTTTCTGGCCATGCCAAATTCAGAAATGGTCAATTGAATTCGGACGCGCTCATCCGCCAAATGCTCATTTATAATGGCGGGCAAAGAATTACGGCGCTTTTCTGACGGCTTATGCTTTGACCTCTGAACAATAAATAATTAAATATTATATATTTAAATAATATAAATAAATATATATAATTTATGTTTGTTTTTGTACCTTCGTCGTCGTTCTTCGGACCGTCGCGCGGGCGAAGGGTTTGCTAATTGGGAAAATGGTCGCCCGCACAAATTCATGCTGCTGTTGACGTCGAACCAAAAATGTTTCAGTCATTGTTTCTTCGTTTTCAACTTAAACCAATTGATAATTTTTCTGAAATTAAATTACCTCGAAAATTTAAAAATAAAAACAGCCCAAAATCCAAATATTATTTCTGGCCCTGCTTCAAAACTACACTGATAAATGGAGTATGATAAACTCGTGATGCAAACCCGAAACCCGAGACCCGAATCCGAGATTTTTTCCGACCCGAAACCCGAACTCGAAATTTTTCACAACCCGTTGGTATCCCAAGAGTAGACCCAATCCCTGTCAAATCGCTGACTCCAATAAGATTTGTCGTCATAATTAAGGCATCATGAGACCATGACCGACTGACCTTCGTTAGTTTCGTCGTACATTGACGACGAAGTCGTTGTTTCGGAAGTCGACGAATATTTGCGGTACTGAACTGGGATGCTGATGTGTGAACAAGCATCCGCCTCTGCCGCTTTGGGTCCAACCCTTTGGCACTTATAAGCATCGCCGTCCTTATTATCGTCGTCATCTTTACCAGTGCCAATGGCAGCTTTTCGATATTCGCCGCCAATGTTTTTTGCGTCACTTAAACATTTAATAATGAGAAATTAAAATAATTAAATTAATGTGCTTTAATATGTCATTTACCAATAATTTATTGCTGGACAAAAGCAGAGAACGTTGGATGAACTGTTCGACAGTTTTCGCGAAAGTTTGTCCAAAAATTGGTCGATTTTCATTTTGTTTGTTTTTTGCCTTAATATGAAGGAATTTCTTTTTTCATTTAATTTTTAAATGCTTTTGAATGCGTGCAAATGGGCGGCATCTTTCTAAAACTATTTTTACTTTTCCCCTATGATTTGTTGTGATGCTTTTTTAGGTTTCCAAACTGAAAAAGAGTCTATTTATGTGAATTATTAATAATAAAGTGCCGCAAAATGACGAATGGCTTGGGCAAAAAAGCCACAAAATCAGTGGGCACTCAAACGGCGAGAGTCGAGACTCGGGATTTGGTTGCGTCGGTGCCCAAGAGTGAGCTTTGCTCTTGCGAGAGATCATCGGAATGATCATTGACCCGCCACTCTTCCGTCGATATTCTCTTATCCTCCGCTTATCCGCTTCTCGACGGATCTGATCCCCACTGATCACATTCTTTGATCAGTCAGTGGGAGGAACGACAGAAAAGAACGCAAAATGAGCAGCAGCAGGTGGTCAAAATTTAGCTGATGACGCAACTTAACGACTATGTACACTTTTGGATTCTCGTGAACATTTATTCCGAAAAATGTTTCCTTTTCCCAAAAGTGATTGATCGATTTGATATTTAAAAATTCTTCTTTCAGATTCCACTCATTTTGGCATTTTATTTCTCACTAATTAACTTTAATTCAGCTTATTTTTATGTTTAATATGTACTTTTATATGTTTTAAACAAACAAATAATAATAAGCAAATAATTTGATCCCTAAACAAATAAATAAAAATGTTTATTGAACACAGTCATACAATTTCCAGCTGTTACACATCACTAAAATATGAGGATGTTTATTTGAAGAATTGGTAAAAAGCGGTGGGCGTGAAAAGAGAGGCGCCGATGAAAAGGCGGCGCTTGGGGGGCCAAAAAAAATTTGGGGAGAGGAGGGGAGGGGAAAGGTTGACGGACGACGACGACGTTCACAAATTTTCATTTCAATTCAATCATATACAAATATTATTTGTTATTTTGTTGTACTATTTGAGGACTCTTATGTTTACAAATTGGATTTTTCTGATGCAGTTGAACACATTAAACAGGAATGGTAAAAAACAGCCAATCCCGGCAAAGATTGTACCAAGACTGACTGACTATTAGAGGTGCTCGAGACCCAAAATTTCCCGAGACTCGAGAACCGAGACCAAGACTTGACACCGAGACTCGAGACCGAGACTCTCGAGCAGCTCTACTGACTATCCATCCCCCCATGTACATACAATAATATGTTCGTTCTTATTACAACAATACCACCAAAACCAAATGAATGAATTTTAATTCATTACTTTTTTAAAGTCTCTCAAACAATGATAAAGCCATGCCATTGATTGGGTCAGATCACATATAAAAGTGGCCAAAATGAATTTCTAAATCAGAAATTGCAAATATATTTTCTTACGAAAAATGCGCTTCACCTCCACCATATTCCTTGTGCTTTGCCTTGTTTTTGTCGTTGCTTTAAACTCTTTTGGTGAAAGCGTAAGTATTTACAAAAAATAATCGGATAAATGCCTTTTCCATTTTGGCATAAATGGCAATGTTTAGAGGGCATTTTCATATTTCTCCCACTTTTTGCGCAGAGTGTCATCATTGATGAATGCAAAAGTGTGTGCCCAAAGTCGAATGCCAAATGTGCAGCGGATTGTGTGAAGTGCGCAAATGCAAAGTGTAAGAAGGATTGCAAAAAGCCCGCGGCGCCGAAATGTTCCGAATGCGGCAAAAGTGCGGCGAGGGAATGCCGCAAGGCGAAGTGACGAAATCAAATGGCACCGGAGGGGACGAGAAGCAAAAAAGCAATGATGGAGGAGATGAAGCCGATGAATGAATGAACAAAAGTGACAAATCATTGATTGATTGGTGGGAATGGGCACAAAAGAATGAAACAAATGCAAAGCATCTCTATCAATATTTTTATTCAGATAAAATTGGCATTTATTTCATTAGCATTTTCCGCCACAAATTTAATTTAATTAATTTTTAATTATTGTTTTATTCGCTGGACCAAAGTATTACACTCTCTTTCGCATTCCAATAATTAACATTACCAAGTAATTATAACAGTTGAAGAAATTTGCCAAAGGGTTTTTAAAGTGTTAAATATTTATTTGCACATTTTAAAGGTTAAAAAATGAAAAAATAAAATTTGAAAGGGTTGCGCTGGGAAGAAAAGGTAAAATGCGGCGTAATATCCCTGGATCAGAGTGAACTCAATTTAAGTTTATAGTGAATTATGAATGGCATAAAGGTAAAAAACAAATTTGTGAGATGAGATTTCGGCAACAAAAACAAAAGATGGGAATTTGTCAGGCAAATGAATCAAAAATAATAAATTTTGGAATATATGCAAAACAATATATATTTTGGAGAAGGAAGTGGTCACACAATTCGTGCATTTTCCATTAAAATGAATTTTTGTTTTTTTGCGCTAATTGTGCGACCATTTTTTGGGGCAGGGCAAAATGATTGATCAAAAACAAAGGCGTGATGTAAAGCTTGGATGGCCAGAGTTACTTAGCACCTCTGATCAGATCGTTTTTAGGGTTCAAAGATCATCATTCGCGTTCCTCCGCCTCGTCCTGCCTCTGCAGTGACTGCTTTCCGCCCCCATTTCCGGTCCGCCCCGCCGTCGACCGATTCCTCGCCGGCGGCGTCACATTCTTTGTCGATGATGAACCACCACCGCCGCCGCTATTTGTTGTCTTTACGGACGATGGAGACTTTTCTAAATGCCAATTCAACCAAATTAAATACATTTTCGAATATTTCCATCATTTGGGGCTCTTTCGGGACATTTTTTTAATTTATTAAAATTGAAACTTGGCCCCCAATTGTTTTGTTTGAACAACCAAATTAAAAAATTCGGATATTAATTTCGATCATTTTTTGTTTGTTTGTTCGGCCTTACCTTTGCTCTGTTTCCGTTTTGCTGTTTCGTCCTGCTGTTGGCGTTGTTCCACGCCGTCCACCAGCGGCGTTTTTTCCGTTACAATTGCCGACCGATTGTTCGAATGGTTCGGCGCCCGTTCGGTCACAACGCCGCCGCCCTCGCCGTTCGGCCCGTCTTCGTCCTCCTCACTGCTGCCGCTGCTGCTGACACTGCTCGAAGAGCTTTTGTCCTTTTTCAGCTGTTTTTTGGCCTTAAATTTGTGCATTTTGTATTATTATTCCATTTTTTAAATATTTAATTACGATTTTCAATAAATTAATTAATTTTCCATTTTTTTACCTTTTCCGCCTCTTCCTGCTCCGACCTCTTCCGCTCATCCGCTTGCCGTCTCCGTTCCACTCGTCTCGCCTCCTCTTCCGGACCCCGGCATAAACTGTCTCGTCCAATTTCGGCAGCCAAATTTGGCGACCGCGCCTTCCGCCGTCCGACCAGCGCGCTGGTACTCGGAGTTCCCATGGCCAATTCGGGTGGCATAACTATAGTAAAATTTTAGGAAATATTACAAAATCTTTTTTTTTTTTGAATATTAATTAAAAAAGTCATACCGTCGCCGGGCGGAGACCGGGGCGAATGGATGACGGAATGAGACCGACTGCTGCGTATCAATGCCGTCGACGCGTCTGAGAATGAAGCGGCATTCGGCGGGGTCGGATAGGGCGCTGTCGGAATTGGCCTCAGCGGGGGCATTTCCATGCCAATGTTCCACCCGTAATTGGTCGACATCTGAAAATGTCAAACATATTTTTGACAAACTTTTGATTAAAATTGAGTCCATAGGGCCAAATCATTTATTGATTAGTTTTCATTTAAATAAAGCTTAAAATGTTTGTTATCACATTACATGACGACAAAACTTAAGTTGTGAATGAATGCATTTTTTCACCTCAAAAATGTTAAAAAATAATAAATATTTATTCACTTAGAAACCAAAAGCATTCATTGTTAAAAAGCAATTAGATAATTGCATTAGCATACGGTCAGAAAACGCCAAAATACGGTGTTCATCGAAGGGTACAGTAAGCAGCACAAACAATGAAAATGGTTGGGGTTTTAACAAACACACCAATACTTTTTGACAATAATTCCGCGCTCTATCCAAAAAGCATTTAATATTCAATTTGTCGGGTCAGCAAAATTTGGGGGAAGGGCAGCGAAAGCAAAGTACCGGCGTCTTTTCTTCCCATTCCGTATTCTACCGTATCCATACCGTATGTATAAGGGAGGGGCGGAGAGGACTACAGTAACCAAAACGAAAATAAAACTACAACAAAGCGGGAAAAGGGCTCACACGTTTCATCAAGTCCCGGATGGACCATCGTCGTCGGCTTTTCCGCTGGTCCGGCGTCGCGGCCGCGTCCGAAAGGGCGGCCTCCTCGTCTTTGCGCTTCACAATGCGCGTCGGCCCAAAGGGCTCCGTCTGCACAACAAAGTACTTTGACTTTTTTGAACTGGGTTGCCGTTGCTGAACATGCTGTGATGGTTTGTACGGTATCGTACAATCGGAAGGAGGAGGAAGACGATACGGTGTGGATACGGTATGGTAGTGGTTGGGGCCATCCGGGAGAGCACCCACCACCACCTCGTTGGGCATCAGTGGCATTGCCGCGGCGCTGTACGCGTTCAACGCGGCCGTGCCGCTAACACTGCCACGCGCCGGTGCGGACGAATCGTCGTCCTGCGACGTCATTCCAATTGCCAATGCGGCCGTTTTTCGTCGCTGCCGCTTCTCCAACCATCGCGCGAACAGTGCCGTACAGAACGCACTCGCAACAACACGGTCGGTGTGAGCCTAAAAAAGTGGTTGTTTTTTGATAGTGCCATTTACTAAGTAAAATGAATTTTGTATAAATTTAAATTATGCTAAATAATTAAGTACTTCTATTGCCTCACCTCGATGTAATAAAAGTAGAGCAGTTGGCCCATTTTGAAGCTTTCCGCGAAGCGCATCATCAATGCCAATTCTGCCTCGTTGAAGCCGTCGGCGTTCAACCATTTTTTGATCACCCAACCGCGCCGCTGGTGCCGGAAACGCATTCGAACAGTCCATTCTAACCAGAAAAACAGATTGCCAAAATTGATCAGCGCCAGGAAAATGAGCATAATCCTGGAAAAAACAAACGAAATTATGAAAATGATTTTTTTGTTGTTTGACATTGTTTAACTTACCATGTGAAAAGTGCGGTCCTCTCGTGCCAATTCGCGTCCATATAGCAGCGATATGTCAAAGTGTGTGAATTGCCGAGCGAAACGAAATGGTAGTCGCAATATGTGATCCGTGGGATCAACGGCACCACGGGACGACGCTGGGAGGCATCGTGGGACAAATCGTAGAAGGGGATCAGCGGTGAGCTTTGCCTGAAGGAAAAATAATATTTAAAAATATTCAATTTGAAAAATTAGTTTTATATCTATGTAAAAATAACGCTTGGAAGTTTTTAAAAAAATATGGTTTGGTTTTTTGAATTAAAATCCTGTTTTAAAACCCCGGTGTATGATATAAATTATGCCTTTAATTAAATGAATATTTGTCGTCGTCGACTTACCAATCCCTTCGCTCCCACCACGCGCGGGCAATGTCGAGACCCCAAGTTCGATAGGCACCGCCGATCATCAGTGGAAGGACGAAGAGCAGAAGCAACAGCGGGGCAGTAACCAGCGAACATTCAAAGGCCAAAAAGGCGGCATAAGCCCTAAAGGGAAGAAAAACGAATAATTAATTAAATTAATTTTGGGCACAATAAATTTAAATAAAATGTAATTTTAATTTAAAATTAATTATATACATCGCTGTCCTCTCCTACCTTGACGAATAGGCGCATCGGAAGTTCTCCACAATCACCGGCAATCTGTCGGCCAATTTTTCTTCGTCAATTTCAGTTATGCCGTCATGTTCCACTGTGATGCTCTGCGAAGCGCCGACAACATTGGCAAAATTTATGCCTAAAAAAAGGAATTAAAATTAATGGCGGATTATACAAAAACATTTATTTGCTTACAAACCTTGATTTTCGAGCAGAAGAGACCACATGAAGCGAGTCAGCACGTACATCACAAACACAATTGGAGCCCAAAACCAAAGGATCCACTGAAAATGGGGCAAAATTGAAGTTAATTTAATGCCATTTAATTGTGCCAAATTTTGACAATGAATGAATGAATAATATTATTGCATTTCGTTAGGTATTTAATTAATTAATTCTTATTGCCCACCTCCGGGTTTTTGACTTCTCTCTGCTTGCGCCAATTGTGGTCCAGCGAGAATGCCTCGTCCGGGCCGACGTAATACCTTTTGGCCGTCTGACAATGCCTTTTCGCGTCGTCGTCCAGTTGTGTGCCAGCAAAGTCGTAGATGGATGCTCCTCGGCATGTGGACTCCTCCAGGGCAATTTTGGAACTTAATTTAATTGGTTGCATTTTTATCAATGAAAAAATTATAATTTAAAAACCATTTTTGAGAAAAAAACGGTCGGTCATGGAAAAAATGCACTTTCTATTTTTTAGATTTAAGATATCCCGACCAGGGAAAAAGTCTTATTTGTTAGGGAAACCCGTCGGGAATCAGAATTCTTGTCCCGCCAAAATTATTATATTTGACAATACTTACAGTTTTGTTGTCCACAGAATAGCGAACACGAGAAGTGTGAAGCCGGGCACTACCCAAAGGTTGCCTTTGTCCATGCGGTCGCCGATGCCGTCTTTGAGCAGCGGACGGGCCAATGCGCGCAATTTGCCCGTTGTGCCGCGCCACAAATGGCCCAAATAAACGCCGCCGACCATTGGCAGGGCCATTTGTGAGGCTTTCTGTCGTTGACGAGTTCAATTTATAATTTTGCTACGACAATAGCGCTGGTAAAAATCTAAAAAAGAGAAATTTTTAGTGGATTTTAAATGGAATTCCAAAAATGCAAAATGAAAACGATGGAATTAATTTAAGAATAAATATATCAAATACGAAAACAAACAAATGTAAAATATGAGTATATAGGAGGAGAAATTTTGGAAAACAAATTTAAATTTGTATACATATAAGTGTAAAATGATGATATAAATTGGAAAGAATTTATAAAAATGCAATATTTAAATTTATGCTACCAAAAATTTGACGAATAATGGCAAACGGTCATAGTTAACACAGTTCCTTCCCCCTTCCCCTCATCGACATTTGAGGCGTGAATAATTTAATGCTTTGGGGGGGGGCGATGAATATTTATTTATATTTTTTGAAAGTGTGCATTTGGCAAAGCAAAAGAATTAAAAAAAAAAATTAATTTTCTATGAGTTTAAATATTTAAAAAAAGAATGTCATCAAAATTGTTGCCGCTATTTCGAAAAGCAATGAAATATTTAGGTAAGCGATTTTCGCTTTTTGGCATATTTTTTCCGTCGCGGCCAATTTGCCTTTAACAAATTTTGCGTTTTCCTTGCGCCCAATTTGCATTTATTATTATTTTGGCAATTTCTTCCAAAACGCCGCCGTTTTCCTGCCTTTTTTTTTGTAAAAGATGTATTAGATTTTTCCGTAAAAACCTTGAGAAAATTCTTTTAAATTTTTTGCCAATAAAACCCTAAAGGAGAGGGAGAGAAGGAGTGAACTTAAAACGCTAAAAATAACAATTGTGGCGGGATATGCGCCAAAAATGTGTTATTTCGAAAGTCCCTCTCCCTCTCTCCCTTTGGGGGCGAAGTGAGTTGAGAGAAGGGGGGAATGACCTTGGGGGTTGGTGTTGAGCCTGTGGGGGAAGAGAAGACACTTTGGAGGAAGTGAGGGTGGTAAAGCGGGGTAGGGACTGAGGGGTGGAGATGTGGAGAGATAGGGGGACAGAGAGGGGAAGAGAGGGGGAGGGAGGAGGGGGACTGAGAGGTGGGAGACAAGTAAGAGAGGGGGGAGGGAAGGAGGGGGATGGGGGGAACGATGAGGGGGATGGGGGGGGGGAACGAGGAAGGGGAGAAAGGAGATGGGGATAGAAGGGAGGGGATAGAGGGGTTGGGGAAGGGGGCGCAGGAAATAGAGGGTGTGGAAGGTGGAGGGGGGAACGGAGGAGGGGAGATAGAGGGGACAGAGGGGAGAGGGGGACAGAGGGGAGAGGGGGTAATAGGAGTGTATGTGAGGGGGGAATGAATGGGGGGGGATGAATGCAGCAGGCGAAAAATAGCTTTGCCCTTGGAACAGCGCATTTATATTCGGAAGGATGTGTGTGTGTGTGCGTATGGACGAGAAAAAAGAAATTATTCCCCCGAGGGAATCGCGCATAGGCACCAAAAGGCCCCGGAGGGAAATGAGGGAGGGAAGAAGTTGGGAAATCGAAAGTTACTCCTCGCCGAGGGGAGGGAACTTCCCCCATTTTGGGGTTGTGCAAATCAAAAACAACATCCCAACTTTTTCTGGAAGACAATTGGCAATTCCATGCCGAAATGATGGATTACCACACATTTTGGGAAGAAGCCAAACCAAGATTTTTGCAAGCAAATGAAACAAAAGTAAAGGGAAAAACTTGAGAATTTTTAAATTAAATTAAAAATAACAAAATTTATGCGTAGAAAAATTAGGGGGAGTGGGCAAATAATTTGTAAATTGGTGGATTTGTTGAATGCCAACAGCAGAACATATAATCTTTACGGTAATCTCTTCAAATTTCGAACTTTGGCATGCATAATAATAATCGGTACAATAAGTTGTAATAACATGAAATTGGACTGACTGATGAAATGAATTACAGTTTGATGGATTGCGCGTTGCAGCGGAAAAAGTAGGGAGACAGCAAGTTGCCGTTTCAAAGTTTACTGATCAAATTATATGATAAAAGAATGTTTCGCGTCCGCGCAAACAAACGGAAATGGCATTTATATGCCACAGAATGGGCGAAAATGAAATTTGAGGATGGAATTGCTCGACAAAAGTTATTGCTATTTACAATAACAAGACCATGGCGCATGTTATGCATTTCCATTCCGAGAAATGTGGCGTCAATTTGGCCACCATTTGGGGCCAAGCGCAAAACAGAAAAAAGGGAAGGGGCTATATGAGAAAAAGTCGGTTAAGCCTAATTTGCAAGATACGAATTTGTATACTAGGTATTTGCTCTCTCCTTGACCCATCATCATATGCAAAAATGGGTGAATGAATGAATGAATGGGTGAATGTTGTTTGTCGTTGGTATTGGCGCTGACTGACTAATGAGTGGGTGGGTGGGTGGCCGGGGGGGGGGGTGTTTGGTTCCTCCCCCCCCCGCCCTTTGATGCCTATTCCGACGGCACATTTCCCCTCCAAAAATGGGATGGGCGTTCGTTCAGCGCCCATTCACTCATTCATTCATTCATTCTACGGGAGGCTCTCTTATCTTATCTCCTCAGCAGAAAAAGAACCGAATATTCCATTCCATTGGTCAGAGCATTATGTTCCTATCAGTGCACAAAAAGTTTGAAGCCCATGGAAAAAAGGAATGCGAATGTTCGCTTTGACATCGATGCGACAATGAATCGCTAAGCATTTTATGTAAATGTTACATAAAGTGTGTTGGCACCCCGATGGAATGGGCCCGTTCGGCACAGTCCGATTTTTTTGGGACATAACTCTTTTCTTGGCCAAATTGAAAGAAATTCGTAATGTTCGAAAGGGTAAGGGTCTTTAGAAGCAAGGAGCAGGTAAAAGCTAAGCAATAAAAACTAACGATTTAAAAAGGGTCGAAACATAAGAAAACTCGGGAAATTTTGTCTTTTTTGAGTCATTTTATTGGAGGGTTGGTTGGTCGGGGAAGAAGTCAAAAATGCCGGGGATCGAGTCGCGGGCGTCGGGAAGCTTTCTTACATCAAACCCATTGTCCCTGTGGCTACTGAAAGTGTCATACCGTATTCAATGGTTTTCCAAAAATCAAACAACTGATTTCAGATTCATCGGCCACTCGAAGGCACTTTTAAATTTTTCATTTTTGGACCCCTTTTTTGTACACTCGCAAAATGATTAAGATTTACGATGATGATGATGAAGCTGATGATGATGATGATTAAAGTGGGGCTGTCCCTCCCCTCCCCCGCTTTTTGTTGTTGACTCACTTATCCCTCCTTGTGGGGTACCATTGCCCCCCCCCCCCCCCCCCCCCCCCCCCCCCCCCGGGCCCCGTGCCCCCTTTTTGCCGATCCCCCACTTTAGAGAGTTTGCAAGCACCCCCAGGGCGGCGCGCGGGCCGGGAGCGGACGAGGA
>JAKKIK010001424.1:0-16510 GCA_024500135.1 Heterodera carotae | reverse complement strand
ACAAATATGATGAAAAAAAAGATTCAAATTGTAAAAAAAAATATTGAAATTAAAGAAATAGCAACAAAAAAGGCAACAAATCTGCTAAAGAAATAAATGCTAAAATTGCAGAAAAATTGGGAGTAAACAGCGTTAGAACAATTTATCGGTGGAAAACAGAATTTGGACAATGTTGGTTAATAATTAATATTCTTAATAATTATTAGATGGCGGATTTTAGATTTTACCAATTTTTTGCGCACTGGATAGTTAAGATGTACATGAAAACGCGAAACGAACGAAGTTTTCAACTATATAGAAATCTATTTTGGCCTTTTTTTGGCCTCTATTTTTTCCTCTATTTCGCATTTTCCCTTTTTTTAACCTCTATTCTGGCATTTTTGGCGATTCTTGTGCAAAATTTTTGAACAAATTCGTTTCATAACTATCGGGTACCCTGGACAATTTGGTTTCAAAGCTGGTAATTAGATTAGAATGTGGGTGATTAGCGTATTTCCTCTATTTGAAGGCCCGGGTATTCTATTTTCAATCCTCTTCTAAAGGGGCCTTCAAATAGTGGAAATACGGTAAACAAATTGAGTGCAATACACAAATATAAAAGTGCCACGCCAGTTTCATCATTATTCTGCGTGTTCTTTTTTTGCACCTACCTATTTTAGGTATCAATAATTCGATACAATCCAACAAACAGCAAATTAAAATAAAGGGCAAGTTTTTTTTTTGTCAAATCATGAATTTTGAATAAAATAAGTACCCTATACAAAAATTTTTAGGCAAAAAAAAATATTCCCATGAAGAAAAAAAGAGAATTATGGCGCAATTTGTCAAACAAAAAAAGGAACATCCAACAGCTAATAGTAAACAAATAGCACACGAATTGGGAGTTGCTGATTCGACCATTTACGCTTGGAAAAAGGAATTTTCTTTGCCCGGTATTTTTTTTGTTTAATGTAATTTTAAATATTTACTTAAAACGCAATTCCTAAAATAAAGCCTCCGGGGCTCTATTTTATGTTTATTTAATAGTGTTAATTTCTTTCTTTTGATTTATTTTTTAATTTTTATTAATATTTTAAAAAAATTTATTCAAAGGGGGTGTATTACAACCCCTCTCAAAAGGGGGCTTTATTTCAAGGGGGGGGTGGAGAATGCTCTACATCAGGGGGAGGCTCTATTTAAGGATTTAGGGTATTTGTTCTTTTTAGTAAAACAAACAAAAACTTATACTAAAAAAGAAAAATGTGCATTTGTGCGAAAATTTTATTCACTCCAAAAAGAAGAGCCCGAATTAACAACAGTGAAAGCTGCTCCAATTTTAAAGCTTGACAGAAGAAGCCTTGGAAGATGGAAAATGGAATTTGATCATGGACTTTTAGGTGAATGAGTTATCAATAACGATTATTGATTTGTTGGTTTTAGATTGTTCTAGAGATAATTTGAAACAAATAAAAGCAAAGAATTGAAATCAGTACCGTTCATTAAAGATGTTGGTCTAGATCAGAACTCGATTTAAAAAATTATTTGAAACAAAAACAAACAAGAAATTGAAATCAGTATTTTTTAACTATTGAAATTTTGATTTGTTGGTCATGAAATTGAGTATAGCAGTAGGGGTCCCATCCGATGAACCCTGTAAGCATACATATAACTTCTCAAAATTTTTTCAAATTTGTCAATTTTCAAATGAAAGGCCTGGAAATGTCAAATTAAATTATATTAATCAATTTAAGAAGAGAATACAAAAATAACGTTAACATTTATTAATTTTAGAGAAAAATTAATTAAATAATCGATTTTTTACCATTTTCGAGATTCTAGCACTTTAACAATTTTTTTTCTTATAAAATTTAACAAAAAGTGATTTTTTAGAACGTTTTCACGTTTTTAGAAAAATCAAAGCTCAAATACGTCGAATTTCTTTAAAAAATTTGAAAAATGTCACAATATGCATATGGAAAACCATCCTAGAAGCTTCAAACCAAGTGGTTTAAATTTAAAAAAAACTGCAATTATAGGAAAAAAAATTTTTATTAAATTTGCCCCTTAATTTTCTGCACACTTCCTACAAGAGCATTCATTTTTTTAACAATAATTTTGGTTATGCATTTAATTTCAAAAATTAGTATTATGCGTTGTTTTTAGGCCAAAATTATGCGTTATGCGCTTTTTAGGGGTATGCGTACGCAAATGCACCCCTAAAGATTGAGGTTTTGGGTCCCTAGCATTTTCCCTTGTTTGTTGTTAGAAATAACTGTAAAAGTCAGAACGCTTATTCTTTACTGTAAATTTAAATCATAATTCCGCCGGTGTAAACCCAGCTCACCAACACCCAACTCACAAAACCCCAACTCACCAATTTCCAACTCACCAACGACCCAACTCAACAACGATCCGACTCACCAACGACCCAACTCACCAATTTCCAAAAATTGCTAAAAAATCTTATACTATGTACATTAAAAAAAAACAAAAATATGTGCGAGATAAGCTTGGACAAAACTGTCAGCATTTTGCCTAACTAACATTAACCGGACGACGACGAAAGAATTATCGTGATGGCATGTACCACGGACATAAACCGGCTGGCACAGTGCTCGACATGGATGGCGGATGGCACCTTCAAATCTGCCCCAAATCTGTGGTACCAACTGTGGGTAATTCATGGTTTTTTTCAGAACCGCGTTGTCCCACTTGTCTACGCGCTTTTACCGAACAAGCAGCAAGCTACTTACGTGCGTGTGCTCGAACTGCTTTTTTCCCGCATCGACATCATCAACCCAGGCCGTCGCCCCGCAAATCTTATTATAGACTTTGAAAAGGGCGAGCAGAATGCGTTCCAACTCCTTGTCCCGGGGATAAACCTACATGGCTGCTATTTCCATTTTACGCAATGCTTATGGCGAAAAATTCAGGTTAATAAATATTTTTTTTTTTTGTGTTAACGGCTCTCAAATTCAAGGAACTTGGACTCATTCGGCGCTATTTGGACGATACAGAATTTCGCATTTATTGTAAACTGTTTGGGTCATTAGCCTTTGTCCCTTTTCAGGATGTGGCGGGAGCTTATAGCGATTTGGCGGATGGTTTCATTGAAGGTTTTGGTGATGTTCAGCAGAATGTGGATTTCCTGGATTACATGGAGCGCACTTGGATCGGAAGAGTGCGTGTGCGACCATTGCACCCAATTGAAGTTTGGAACTGTCATGCCATCACCCTCAATCAGCTTCCACGGACAACTAATTCAGCGGAAAGCTGGCACCACGCTTTTGCATCTATTTTTTCTTCAAATCACCCCAATCCTTACACATTGGTTGAAGGTCTTCTGAAGGAGCAGGTGCGCGTCGACTATCTTTGGGTGCGACTGGAAGCGGGAGAAGAGGTGCCACTGTACAGCCGGCCAGAATATCAGCACGCCAACAACAATTTGCTCAACGTCGTTCGTGATTACCCGAACCGGAATATTGGCGATTTTCTTCGAATTTGTTCTCATTACGTGCATTTCCCTGACTAAACTAACTAAAAAAGGGCCCTTTTTGCCACAATAAAAAATGAGCATTTATAGTGAATTAATGTTAGTTAGGCAAAATGCTGACAGTTTTGTCCAAGCTTATCTCGCACATATTTTTGTTTTTTTTTAATGTACATAGTATAAGATTTTTTAGCAATTTTTGGAAATTGGTGAGTTGGGTCGTTGGTGAGTCGGATCGTTGTTGAGTTGGGTCGTTGGTGAGTTGGAAATTGGTGAGTTGGGGTTTTGTGAGTTGGGTGTTGGTGAGCTGGGGGAGACTCAATTCCGCCTAGTAAAATGAATTGTCATTGGTCGAGTGGTTGTGTTGTATGTTCTAATGATATGGTTGGTGTTGGTTTGGATCCCGCGTTTTAGAATTAATTTTTATTACTTTACCTTCAATTATTTATGCAGAGAAATAAATGCTATATTTCTCTCATATCTTTTTGACTTTTAAAAATTATTTTTGGGTGAAAATAACTCCGTATATAATTTAATTATTAAATTAGAATTCTTTGAGGATTTTTGGGCCATTTTTATAACAGATTCTCATAAGGAAACCCAGCTAAATTTTCAAAATTTTCCCGGAGGCGCCTATCGGCACCGCCTGCTCCTCCACCTCGTATACATAAGTTTACGAGAAAATTCTCAGTTTAAAATGCTAACTTTACTTAACAAATTCGCTAAAAATGTCAAAATTTTCGGTTCACTGGTTTTTTATCATGAAAATATTTTAAGCAATGGTTTTTTTGAATTTCATAATGCCGAACAAATTTTAAAAAACTTGGAGAAATTTTCAAAAATTATGCGTTATGCGTATTATGCGTTATGTGTTTTTTTAGGTGTGCCAAAATTATGCTTTATGCGTTTTTTTAGGGGTGCCAAAATTATGCGTTATGCGTTTTTTTAATTTGGTATGCACACATCCCTGGGTGTGACGGTGGATGCTAATATGTTAATATTCAGTATTATCTTCGTCATCTTTTTCGGGATTTCTAAAGCCGCCTCGGTAGTGTAGTGCATTGATCAGGGTCTTCTTCTTCTCCAGGCAGATCATGTTCATCTTCTTCGGACCAATGTTCAAATTGCTCATTGTCTGACTGATCAAAGTGTTGATCCACATTTTGATCAAAAAGGACCTTGTTTTAATAAAAGTACTGAATTGAGAACTCAACAAATTTTCATTATCTTATTTAAGAAAAGACAAGGCCATATTTTTTTACATTTGGTAGAAAATTCGATATATTTAAATGAATTTTGAGACGCACATTTTTCTTTGTTGGTATAATTTTTTCTTTGCCTTACTGAAATTTTTTATTTATTTTATAAATGATTTCAGCATAATATATGTAGAGCAATGTAAAAAATTATAAAAAAATACCAGACAAAGAAAATTCCTTTTTCCAAATGTTAATAGTGGAATAATCAACGCTTAATTCTTTTGCTATTTGCTTGCTGTTAGCTTTTTTTCTCCTTTTTAGCTAATTAATCGCGCCAAAATTCTCTCTTTTTCTTCATAGGAATATATTTTATGGGCTAAACAAAGTATTTTAGATCAATAATTTTTGTGAACATCCCAGGCAAAATCAGCAATTTGTTGCCTTTTTTTGCTAATTCTTTAATTTCCATAAATTTATTTACAAGTTGAATCTTTTCTTTTTCATCATATTTGTACTGCGCTGTATCTTTAATGTAATTTTATTTATTTAAATAATTGTATTTATTATTTAAACAAGATCCGGTGGTCAGTTATTGTGATTTATGAAAAATCAAACTTACCAAGATTACAAGATTATCACGATTGAAAACGATCAGGTCCGTGATCTTGGTGATTTGGAACTTCTAAAACCGGTCCGGTGATTTTGACTAATATGATGATCACGACAAAATTTAAAAATTCCTCAAAAAAATCAACCTTGCATCCCTAACAAATAAGATTTCGGCACCGCCGAAACCCAATGCTCCGAAAATTTAACGGGAGGGCGAGAGCAAAAAAAAGGTCGTCGGTACCCCCCAATAAAATCCTGGGTATGTCCCTGATTCCTGGCAAAAAAAGAGTAATTTACACTTCTTAAACAATTAAAATTTAATTTTTATGGTTTTTTTGAAGTTTTGATTGCAAAAAATTTTATATTACTGCTATAATCTGTATCATCTTCCTCATCCTTTTCGGGATTTTCAAAAGCCGTCTCGTCAGTAAATTGATCAGTGTCCTCTTCTCCACGCTAATCAAGTTCATCTTCTTCTTCGGACCGATCACTTTGCATATTTTCGACTGGTTCAAATTGCTCATCGTTTGAGTGATCAATTTGCTGTCCCTCATTTTGTTGATCAAATTCCTGGCTGCTCGAAGCATTGCTCAAATCGTCATTCCCTAAAGATTGAATATCCTCTTCATCTAAACAAGCATGTAAACTAGCTAATTTGTATTATTTAAAAAAATGTACTTATTTTGTGGATACAATTTAAATTTAATTTGAAGCTAATCCTAACGCCAAACAATTTTTATAGTATCATAATCATACATATTGTAATTAATCAAATACCTAATTCACTTAATAATCTACAATCAAATTCCTTTTTCCATCTTGCAAAGCTTGTTCGGGTAACCTTTAAAATTTGAACAGCTTGCCTAATTGTTAATGTTGGATTTTCTTTTTTGAGTGAATAAAATTTTCGCACAAACGCACATTTTTCTTTTTTGCTAGAAGCTTTCCTTTGCAGTACTAAAAATTTGTAATTTTTTCGATAAGCTTTAAATATAATATATAGGGTTTGTAAAAATATGCACATAAAATTGCAAAATGTGCGCATAAAATATGCACCAAAAATGTCAAAATATGCACATAAAAAATTAAAAATATGCACATAAACCTAAAATTTCTTATAAATTTTTGATTTTTATTCGGCAAAAAAAAGAGATTTTAGGGATTCATTTTCCAGAATTTAGGAACATATGCTTTTTAGGGGTGCATTTTTCAGAATTTTGGAAAAATCGACCTTTTAGGGGTGCAATTTTTATAAAATTGAAAAAATCGATTTTTCAGGGGTTCAATTTTTAAAAAATTGGAAAAATGCCGAAATATGCACATAAAATATGCACATAACGCCAAAATATGCACAAATATGCAAATATGCACATAAATCGCGAAATATGCAAAAATATGCAAAATATGCATATGGAAATCCATCCTAGAGGTTTCAAATCAAGCTAAAAACCCCTGCCATTCCAGGAAAAAAATATGCATGTGCATATTTTTACAAACCCTAATAATATATAAAAAAATGTAAAAATTTATGAAAAATACCAGGCAAAGAAAATTCCCTTTTCCAACTTCTAATAGTGGAAGAATCAACTCTTAATTTTTTTGCTATTTGTTTGTTGTTAGCTGATGGTTTCTCCTTTTTTATTTTAATAAATTGCGCCAAAATTCTCTTTTTTTCTTCATGGGAATATATTTTATTGGCTTAAAAAAAAGTAATTAAAATGGTTAATTTTTGTGAACATTCCAGGCAAAATCAGCAAATTTGTAAACCAAAACAAATCACTCTTGGCGCTTCACTTTTCTAAACTAGAAAATATTTTCCAAGAAATAGGCACTTGCCTTTAGGCAATCCAAACTTCTTTTTCCATTTAATTGTTGTAATATTTACACCTAATTTTTGTGCATTTTTAGCATTTATTTCTTTAGCTGACTTGTTGCCTTTTTTTGTTGCCAATTCTTTCATTTCCATAAATTTTTTTACAATTTTTAATTTTTCATCATCGGATAATTTTCTTTGCCGCCGAACATTTTGTTCCGGAGATTGATCAGAATGCATTGAACATTGATCAGATTGCCCATCGCTTTCTTCATTATAACTTGTAATTTGATCAGTCTCTTGCGTTTCATTAATAAATTCAATTTTAAACTCTTCAAAGATTGGTTCTTCTTTCGGTTCGACTTTAACTGCTCCATCGTTATCAAATTGTTCATTTTGTTCAACTTTTACTATTCCAAATCGGGAAATGATCGGCGGTTGTTGTCAAATTTGGTTCCAAATTCATTATCATTATCAGCCGGCTCACTTTTAATTTCACTTTTTATAAATTCATCATTTTGATCATTTTTGCGCTCTTTCGATTGAAATTGTTGCGTTCGCCCATTTTGATTGATTTCGTCCCCGCAATGGTGCCAAAGCTCTTCAAAAAAATCGCCTCCGTTGTCTTCCTCTGCTTCTTCCTGGACGGCATTTGATGCCAAAAATAAAAAGTGCAAAATAAATAAATGGTGACTCAGCGCACTCAAAGCATAAAACATTATGCCAATTAAATTGATCCTAAAAATCAAGGCAAAAAATTAGAGAATACACGACCTTTTTCAAAACAATCTTGGCTTCGCTAAGAAATGTTTTAACAGGTTCGTATAACAATGTAACCGGAAAATTTATTGACTGTTCGAAATACGGTGTAGAACCGCAATTTCGGCTTTTAAAGGTGTCTTACTTTATTCGTTACATATCGAAGTCGCGTGATTTTGCAAATCGGTATGTTAAAATAATCTGTTTCACTTAAATAATGGTCTCTTAATGGGCAATATGGGAATGGCAATGCAACAGAATGGTGCTTAAATGCTGATTTGCCGGAAATATTATGCAAATATTTTAGCTATATTATTGTGAAATTTGTATATGAAATGATGATGATGCTTTTCATGCTCAATATTGCATCATTTCAGGCTATTAATTTATAATATAATCGATAATAATTGATGGAAATTGACATTCATGAAAGATGGGGCATATTTTTGAACATATTTCGTCTTTCTGTTCGATTGGGGACCGGGGACTGAAATTAGAATTTGGTTGCAATTTATGTCAAATTCAATTCAGCGACCCAATCAGGGCAGGACGTAATTGCGGACTGCGTTTTGCGGATTGCGTGAGATTGTGTGCTTTTTGGCGGATGCGGAACCCATCCCCCAATATTTTGAGAAAAAATGGTTGACTGAGTACAGTGGACAATAAATGAAATTAAAATGGATATTCGTCCTTGTAAGGGTGGCCTTTTGGTTAGTGCTACAGATTTCGTTGGGAATGGACTGAGTTCGAATCCTTGTCTTTTCATTATTTTTTATTAATTTACCTACTTTTCAATTAATTAACTGTGCCATTTTTAAATAGCTCTTTCCATTCTTAAAATATTGTTTTAACATAATTTATAAATTTAACTAAAATTAGTATCCTAGAAGGTCTAAATATTAAAAAAGGGATTTTGGGGTTTTTGGTGGTCATATTTATTGCGACTTTTAATTTTTTTTTCCCTAAAATAGAAGCTTTCGTAGACTATTGGGTCCATTTTTTTATAAATGTTCTTAACAAGACCATTAGAGTTTTCAAAAAAATTTCAGTCGGCGCCTTTCAGCGCAGCGGATCACCCTCCACAACAAGCAATTCTTGGTTTAATTAATAGTTTAAATGCTCAATTATTTTCTGTCTCTGACCGACACAAAAGACCATTCAAAAGTGTGAAAAGCACATTTGTGGATGGCGTTGCAAAATGTGGGGGCGGGGGGAAAGAAATCTTTTTTTGCCGGCACAAAGTTTATAGGGCCAATCAAAAACTGCAGGTGACACGACAAAGTCGGTCAGCCAAGAATACACCTCTTCTTTGGACAATTTGATTCATCGTTATTGTTTAATCAAAACGTGGCCAAAATCTCTCTCCGAGACAATTCGAAGTGAAATTTCAATGTCCCTTTCCTGGAGGACAGCTTCATCCCCAGGAACTTCATCGTCCAAATCGGGTTGGCCGCTCCAACACATTGGGAACTGGTACTAGGAACACAAAAAAATGATGTGATTTGCTTTTGGTTAGGGTTTGTTTTGGGAGGCATTTAGGCAATTAAAGATATATTTATCTGAAAAGTCATTTTTTACTTAAATGGACAGAAATTATTGATCACAAATTCGATTTCGTTAAATGATTCATTCGGGCATCGCAGGTGTCAGTGTCTACTGTCGGCCAGGGGCAGCGCAAAAGCAGTCAAATATAGCTAAATTTCAAAATCCTTTGTGTAAACGATGGAAAATTTAAAACACGCCCCTATTTTCCCAGCGTCGTCGGTCGCCTGGTATGAGCAAAAAAAAGGTCGTTGGCGAAAAATTTTCAAAAGTACACCCCTAAGAATTGACTATTCGGTACCCCCCTCCCCCCAGACCCAAATCATGGATACGTCCCTGCTAGTGGCCTCAAAAAAACGTTTTAGGTAATTTTATGTGCTAAAAGTGTCACTCTAAATCGAAAATTGTTCGGAGAAAATGCTATTTTGGGCTTCTCTCATCATAACTAAGCCGTGAGAAATAGGTAAAACCTAAAAATTCCATCCCTAACAATAACCGATTAGGAATCCGGGTAATTTTGCAAATCGGATGCAACATATTTGTAAATAATTTTTATATTGTTTGGGTACATGACAATTCTTCGACGAGCCATTTTTTGGCACATGACAATTGCCGACGGGCCATTTTTTGGGTACATGACAACTCGCCAATGAGCCATTTTTTGGGTACATGACAACTCGCCAATGAGCCATTTTTTGGGTACATGACAACTCGCAAATGAGCCATTTTGGGTACATGGCAACTCGCAAATGCCATTTTGGGCACATGACAACTCGCCAATGGGCCATGGGTATATAACAATTCGCCAATAAGCCATTTTTTGGGTACATGACAAATCGCCGACGGGCCATTTTTTGGGTACATTGATAACTGTCCTGACGATTTCGAAGCATTTTCAGGATTGTTTTTTGTTGTGATTTTGGAATAATTGCCCTGTTTCAAGCATTATACGTTTCTTCACGATTGAGATTTTGTCTCGTTGGCGGTGAAATTGGATAAATTTTTTCTAAGCTTAAGCCTTCGATTGGCTTAAATTTTCGCATCAGTCCAATTTCATTTGATAAATGTATGATTCTTAGAGTGCCGGATCATTTTAAGATCCAAGAATTTGAATGTGATCGGCCGTGATTGACAATGGGTGTCAAATTTTGGTCTAATGCCGTCTCAAGTTCGAATGAGGCAATGATAATTTCTTTGCATTATTTTGCAATTTGTTGATGAAATCAGTAAAGACAAAGCATCGGCCTGACCAAATCATCGATACACAAAATTCATATTTTTCGAGCCCAAACCCAATTTAATTTTCCCACTCAAAAACCAAAATTTGCAGACCAGCTACAACACGGTTTGCAAATCCCCATGTCTAACTACAGTATTCAGAATTTAAGCATGTAGCTGCTTAATAAAAAAGTCAAAATACGTGCCTTTGGCCAGTCCAAATTTCTTTTTCCATCGATAAATTGATGTAATGCTTACTCCCAATTTTTGTGCAATTTTAGCATTTATTTCTTTAGCTGACTTGTTGCCTTTTTTGTTGCTAATTCTTTCATTTCCCTTTACATTTTTTAATTTTTCATCATCGGATAATTTTCATTGCCGCCGAACATTTTGATCCGAAGATTGATCAGCATGCTTTGAACATTGATTGGAGTGCCTATCGCTTTCTTCATCATTACTTGTAATTTGATCAGTCTTTTGCTTTGCATAATAAATTTACTTTTAAAATCTTCCAAGGTTGGTTCTTCTTCTTTTGGTTCGACTTTAACTGTAGGTAAATTAGGTACTCCTTTATGATTACAAGATTCAATAATTACTTTGACATCGGGATTAGCTTCAAAATTCATTTAAAGTAAGCTCGGATTTTCTTTTACATTTCTTAAAGTAAAATGATGAAAAATTAATGAAATCTCATTTTTTGAGTTCTCAATTCAGTATTTTTGCGGGGGGTTTTGGGTGAATAATATTTCTTGGATTTTATAAGAAAAGTATAGCGTTTATTAAGATTTGGTTTTATCCCCGTACTGATTCGGCAAGCTCCGCACACAAATCTAATTTTTTGAAATTAAATTATAATCAAAATTTTGTTGAAAAATGAATGCCCTTGCTAAAATGTTTAATGTGAAAGCTGTTGAAGATTTAGAGGCTGAAAATGATGTCGATGAATGATACTGAATATTAGCATATTAGCAATTAGGGGGCAAATTTAATAAAAATTTTCTTATAATTGCATTTTTTAAATTTAAACCACTTGGTTTGAAGCTTCTAAGATGGGTTTCCAATTATTAAAATGCTAAAATCTCGAAAATGGTAAAAAAATCAATTATTAGGCTCAACTGCAGATTACCCGACCTTAGAAATTTTACACGACCTTAAATTGTTTACAGGACTATAAAAAAGATATACGACCATAAAAAAAATACACGACTATTAAAAAATCACTTAAAAGCTAAGTATCATAGGGGGACACATGATTAGACGAGAACAAGACTCTGTTGGGTGTTTGGTGAAATAAAATGAAAAGCATCAACATCATTCAATCATAATAATTTAGCGCAAATTTTTGCCAAATATTTGCAAATTAGCATTTAAGCAAACATTCTGTTTCATTGCCATTTCCATACGGCCCATTAAGAATCGGGCACCCAATAATTCTGACAAAAATTTTGATAAAATTTGTTGATTCGGAATTATCAATACTCGCAAATGCTCGTTACATATCTTGAGTCTCAGCCATTAAAAGGATTATTTCAAAAACGCCAAAATATGTATAATCTTGGCTGTTTTTTCAAAAAGTGCGCCCCTAAAAATGGCCTTTCCAAAATTCAGAGAAATTGGTTTTTTTCCAACAAATTCAAAATTTTTTGGTAGCTTTATGAAACCAAAATTCAATGCCTGGCTTAATTTTGCTTGGATAAAAGCGGGTTATTACGGAAAAGAACCCCTGCCAAATTTTTGTCAGCCTGTCAAATTTGTTTCGAACTGCAAAAAGACAATTTTAATTGCGGAAAATTAAATTGTGACCATATTGTTTACTCCGATGCTCCTATTGTAAAACATTTTAATGTTTTAAACTTTTTTTTTGATGAATATCATATGTATGTAAATGAATAAATTTGCAAAAATTTTGGAGCTAAGCAATTGATTTATTGGCAAAATTATGCCCCATCTTTCATGAATGTCAATTCCCATCAATTATTATTGATTATATTAAAAATTAATAGTCTGAAATGATGAAATAATTGAGCATGAAAAGCATCATCATCATTTCATATACGTATTTTACAATAATTTAGCTAAAATATTTGCCTAATATTCCGGAAAATTAGCATTTAAACACCATTCTGTTTCATTGCCATTGCCATACGCCCATTATCTTTTATATGTATATGTTGCACCCGATTTGAAAAATCACGCATTTTCGATATGTAACGAACAATGAAATAAGACACATTTAAAAGACGAAATTGAGGTTCTACACCGTATTTCGAACAGTCAATAAATTTCCGGTTACAATGTTATACGAACCTGTTCAAACATTTCTTAACGAATCCAAGATTGTTTTGAAAAAATGTCGGGTATTCTCTAATTTTTAGAACTCAATTTTGCACGGTTTTTAGCCTTTATTTTTTGGCATTATGTTTTATGCTTTGAGTGCGCTGTGTCTCCTCCGTTTATTTATTTTGCACTTTTTGTTTTTGGCATCAAATGCCGTCAAGGAAGAATTATTGGAGGACAACGACGGCGGCGGCGATTTTTTTGATGAGCTTTGGCACCATTGTGCGGAGGAAGCAAATGAAAACGGGCGGCCTCAACAATTTCAATCGAAAGCACGCAAAAATGATCAAAATGATGAATTTATAAAAAGCGAAATTAAAAGTGAACCGGCTGATAATGATAATCAATTTGGAACAAAATTGGACGACAATCGCCGATCATTTGCCCGAATTGGAGAAGTAAAAGTCGAACAAAATGAACAATTTGATAACGATGGAACAGTTAAAGTAGAACCGAAAGAACAAAAACCAATCTTTGAAGATTTTAAAAACGAATTTATTGATGAAAAGCAAGAGACTGATCAAAACACAAATAATGATGAAGAAAACGATGGGCAATCTGATCAATGTTCTTTGTATTCTGATCAACTTTCGGAACAAGTTGTTTGGCGGCACAGAACCGATGATGAAAAATTAAAAAAAATAAAGAAATTTATGGAAATGAAAGAATTGGCAACAAAAAAGGGTAACAAATCAGCTAAAGGAATAGATGCTAAAATTGTAGAAAAATTGGGAATAAACATAACAACAATTTATCGATGGAAAAAGAAATTTGGACTGGCCAAAGGCAAGTATTTTGTCTTTTATGTTCACAAAGTTAATAATTTTAATTTTTTTTTTAAGCCCATAAAATATATTCTCATGAAGAAAAAACGAGTATTTTGGCGCAATATATTAAATTAAAAAAGGAGAAACCAACAGCTAATATCGAGCAAATAACAAACGAATTAGGCGTTTGTACTAAGACTATTAACAATTGGAAAAAGCAATTTTCTTTGCCTGGTATTTTTTATATCTTTTTTTGCTATATTAAATTGAAGCTTATAAAAACAAAATCATAATTTTTTAGTAATGCAAAAAAAAGCTTATACCAAAAAAGAAAAATGTGCGTTTGTTCAAAAATTTTATTCACTCAAAAAAGAAAAACCAGCATTAACAATTGTGCAAGCTCTTCAAATTTTAAATGTTACACGAACAAGCTTTGGAAGATGGAAAAGGGATTTTGATCGTGGGTTATTAAGCGAATTAGGTATTTTAGATTATTTTTATGATTATGAGATAAGATTGTTCAACGTCGGGATTAACTTTAAAATTCTTTGACTTTTCTTAAAATCAATGATGAAGAATTTGTGAATCCTCAATTCCTTAAATTCTTAATTCAGTACTTTTATTTAAACAAGAGAATTAAAGAAGTTTTAAGAACTAAAATTGAGTTGAGCAAATTAATCATTTTTTAAATATAGTACAAAATAGTTAATTGTTTAGATGACGAGTATAATCAATCTACGGGGAATGACCATTTGAGCAGTGAAACCAGCAACGATGAATTTGATCAACTAAATATGGAACAACAATTTGATCAGTTAGATGCAGAGCAATTTGAACTAGCTGAAAATTTGCAAAGTGATCGGCCCGAAGAAGAAGATGTAATTGATCAGCCTGAAGGAGAAGACCCTGATCAATGCGATGCCGAGGCGGCTTTTGAAAATTCTAAAATTGATGTTGATAGTGACACTAATTATTAACATTTTATCATCCACCGCCACACGATATCAAGGGTTGGTTCTTAGATTTTATAACCACGTTAGAGCATTGATGAAGCTTATCTTTATCCCGTACTAATTCGTCAGACTCAACATAGAAATTAAATTAAAATTGAACAATAGCATGCAATATATGATATTATTTGTGGTAACCAAATTTATTGGATGAAAACAGCAGTTTTTGTGCCAGGAACCAGGGACGTTCCTTTATTAGAATAAAATGCGAAATAAAGCTGTTAAAAAATGTTTTAAGTAATGTTCTGGTTTTTGACCCCAAGATCTTTGATTTGGAAAATTTTCAGACCGCATCCCTGGTTTAAAAGCCAAAGAACGTCAACGAGGATTGAAAAAAGAAGGCTCCCTTCAGCAGAAGGTTGAAATTTCGACAAGCGTCGCCAAACTTCTTTTGTTTTTGCCAAAAGTTCACGTCTTGTTCTCTTGGCAGGACGCTGAAGATGATACATTTGCTCGCGTAGCGTGCGCTTGTTCATTTTAAATTTCTTTAACAATGACAAGGTAAAAATATGGGTGTCTTAAAGGAAGTGATTTTAAAAAATGCAAAATTTAAAAGATAAGTGCATTAATTATATTTATATTTATGGAAGAACACAACAAAAAGTAATGCTTATTTGTTAGCGATTAGAGTCAATAAGGGAAAAGTGCTATTTATCCATTAGGTGTAATTATTGTTAGGTATTATGACCGTTTTTGGCTTATTAGGTGAGTTGACCATTAGGTGTTTTGACCTAGAGCCTAAATACTCTGCTCTTTCCCTCCTTCCTCACGCTCCCTCACATTCATTCACATTTATCGCTCTAAGCGATGATATTGACATTCTTTGGCGCTTTTAAACCAGGGATGCGGTCTGAAAATTTTCAAAATCAGAACATCAAGGCAAAAAAATCAGATTAGAGATCTTGGGGTTAAAAACCAGAACATTACTTAAAACATTTTTAAAAAGCTTTATTTCGCATTTTATTTTAATAAAGGTACGTCCCTGGTTCCTGGCACAAAAAAGAGTAATTTACATTTCTTAAACAATTAAAATTTAATTATATGGTTTTTTTATTGACAATTTTATATTACTGCTATAATCTGTATCATTTTCCTCATCCTTTTCGGGATTTTCAAAAGCCGTCTCGTCAGTAGATTGATCAGTGTCCTCTTCTCCACGCTAATCAAGTTTATCTTCTTCTTCTTCGGACCGATCACTTTGCATATTTTCGACTGGTTCAAATTGCTCATCGTTTGAGTGATCAATTTGCTGTCCCATTTGATCAAATTTCTCGCTGCTTGTTTCATTGCTCAAAACGTCATTCCCCAAAGATTGAATATCCTCTTCAACTAAACAAGCATGTAAACTAGCTAATTTGTATTATTAAAAAAAAATGTACTTATTTTGTGGATACAATCTTAAAATTCCTAAATTTTAAGGGTCTTATTTAAATGGTACTGAATTGAGAATTCAACAAATTCAGAGTTCAACCAATGTTTATCATTTTACTTTAAGAAATATAAAAGAGATTCGAATTTATTTCGAAATTAATTTTGAAGCTAATCCTGACGTCAAACAAATTTTTATAATATCATAATCATAAAATTAATGAATCACCTTGTTCACTTAATAACCCATGATCAAATTCTTTTTTCCATCTTAAAAAGCTTGTTCGTGTAACATTTAAAATTTGAAGAGCTTGCACAATTGTTAATGCTGGATTTTCTTTTTTGAGTGAATAAAATTTTTGAACAAACGCACATTTTTCTTTTTTGGTATAAGCTTTCTTTTGCATTACTTAAAATTT
>JAKKIK010001423.1:0-16374 GCA_024500135.1 Heterodera carotae | reverse complement strand
AAGCGGGAGGGATGGAAGGAGGAAGGGAAGAAAGGAAAAAGCGAAGAGGGATGGAAGGAGGAGGGGAAGAGAAGAAGCGGGAGGGATGGAAGGAGGAAGGGAAGAAAGGAAAAAGCGAAGAGGGATGGAAGGAGGAGGGGAAGAGAAGAAGCGGGAGGGATGGAAGGAGTGGTCGGTGGGTGGATGATGAGAAAGGAATAGATGTCGGATTGAAAAAGTGGGGCCGGATTTGGAGAATTGACCGCGACCCGGATTAAAATAAAGGAATAATCGGTAGGGATGGACGGATGCCGTTCTGATCACTGATCATGGAAACAACAGCATAAGCCGTCGGCAACTTTCCGCGCCTTCCATTTCCTTACAAATTCTCGGAATTTGTGCCATACCGCGGAATAACGTCGCACAAACACTTTGAAATGGAAGCAAAAATGAATTATTCATCACATTTTGTGGCTTCTTCCCGCAAAAGCGTGTAAATATTTTTGGGGGGCAAATGTTTGAAATGAATTCGGCCGATGTTTTTGAACAAAACATTAAAAGCGAATTAATATTTGGGACACTCTTTGTACAAGAAGAATGTGCGGTGCTTAAAACGGCGACAGAAACAAAACATTTTGTGTATAAAAGGCACCGCGGGGCAAATGCTTTTTATGTAATAAGTGAATGCATTTCATTCTTTTTGCCATTCAATCGTTCCTTTTCCAATTTCGAATGGCATTTGCACTTTCGCCCGGTGAGTTTTTTTGTCAGTTTAAAAAGTGTCCCCAAAAAGGCGACAAATTCAA
Source organism: Heterodera carotae (assembly GCA_024500135.1). NCBI lineage: Eukaryota > Metazoa > Nematoda > Chromadorea > Rhabditida > Heteroderidae > Heterodera > Heterodera carotae. Next base: position 15,589 of record JAKKIK010001423.1, on the reverse strand, counting down.
TTCCTCGCCCATTTTCATTTGTCAGTGTTCATCCTCTGCTTGTTGCTGCTGGTTCATCTTCAGCGCGCTTCTGCCCGACCACATTTTGGCATTAATTCGGCCGACCGCCCCAAAGAAATGGCCTCAAAAAATGAACACTTTTCCTCGCCGGGCCCGAACAGTCCCGACACAGCGACGGCACGACGAAAGCGACAGCCACTCGGGCCATTTCCGCATCCCTCCGACGAAGGCTCTTCGGGCCCCAATTTGGACCCCGCCGCTTCAGGCGGAGTATGGACAAGATGGAAACGGATGGCAGACAGAACGATGAAATGAAAGTTCGTTATCAATTTTAGGGGGGGGGGGTTGAATAATATGCAAATTTTACGCCAAAATAAACTAAATGGGCAAGCCATTTACCCTTCCACCCGAACATTATGTATTTTGACCTCTCCATTGTTTTAAAACCCACGAAGAGCGCCGTTTTAACTTTGTGTTCATACCATTCTTTCAATGTAATTCAGTCCGTTAATTTATGGAAATATTCTCAAGAATAAACATCATCATCATCAACATATGTATTCCTCCAATCAATCACATTATATCATTGTCAATCAAAGGTACATCGTTTCGGGCGCATTGTCTTTCTTCCGGTAAAGAACATTTTCCTTCGCCTTCCTCATGTCCTCCATTGTCACTCGCATTCGCCGTTCACGCAATGCCAACAGACCCGCCTCGGTCGCCATCGCCTTTAGGAGGGGGGAAAACGAAAAATTTAAGACGGAAATATTCAACTTTACAAAAACCGGGGGAATCCATTATTTTTTGAATTTGCCTCTGTACGAGTTTCGACTTATCACCTTAATGTCGGCGCCTGAGAGGTCGTCTTTGGCTGCTATGAATTCCTCCAGGTCGACGTTTTCCAATTGCATTCGGGCTGTATGGATGTGGAAAATGCGCCGTTTGGTCTTCTCATCCGGAAGTGGGAATTCGATTTTGCGATCGATGCGCCCGGGGCGGATAAGTGCCGGGTCCAAAGAGTCGATGCGATTGGTTGCCATCAAAACTTTGACATCACCGCGCGAGTCAAAGCCGTCCAGCTGATTGAGCAATTCCAACATTGTTCGCTGAATTTCACGCTCCCCGCCAGAATTTGAATCGTATCTTTTGGTGCCAATGGCGTCAATTTCGTCGATGAAAACAATGGACTAAAAGCAGAGAATAGTCGGGGAAGAGAGCAACCGAACCAACCGGAGCGTTCTCTTCCGCAACTCGGAACAATTCGCGCACCATTTTCGGCCCATCGCCCAAATACTTTTGAATAAGTTCGGACCCAACGACGCGCAAAAAAGTGGCGGATGTTTGGTTGGCGACTGCCTTTGCCAGAAGTGTCTTGCCAGTGCCCGGCGACCCGTAGAGAATGACGCCTTTGGGTGGTTTGATGCCCATCTCCTCGTAATACTCCGGATGGGTCAGCGGCAATTCAACCGCCTCTTTGATCTCCATAATCTGCTGTTCGAGGCCACCAACATCGGCATAAGTCTCCTAAAATAATGAGCGTGACTGGCAAAGGCAAATTAATTGTTGGATCCTTACGGTCGGCGCTTTCTCCAATTTCATCACCGACACCATCGGATCGGTGTCCTCGGCGAGTATGCCCACAATTGAGTGCGTTTTGTGGTTGAGCAGAACGGCACAACCCGGCTCAAGCTGTTCTTTGTCCACAAATGACAAAATGTTCACGTAATGTTCACTGCCGACATTCTGTTGAAATGTTGGGACAGAAATGTGGCGAAATTGCAAAGAATGGACAAAATATCAAGAAAAAAGATTCTCTAAGAAAGGTTTAAAAAATGATAAAAGGCTTACAGTAGAAACAATGGCGTGTTGATCATCAATTACTTCCTCCAAGGAACCGACAGACATCGGAGTCCCGCGGAGGTCGTCCACTTTGCTGCGCTCTTCCTTAACTCAGCAAATGTTTAAAATTGACAAAGTCACACTCCATGTACTTTTTTGCGTTTGGGATCTACTATAAAATACTTGTTACATCAATTTTTTTAAATACAATAGTTTAACTTAAAATGGAAAAGATAAAGTAGATTAAGATAGTTGAATGACCTCCTGCCGCTCGTCCTGAGGCTTCAAACGCTCCATATTTTTGATAAATTCCTCCTCCATTAGAAGATAATCCTTAAAATATTGGAGTCATATTAAATTAAAAGAATTTGGCCCACTTTGATCCTGTCATATTTAAGGAGTTTGAGTTTGCAACGCGTAATCGGCGTCACTAGACAAATAGTAATTAAAAAATCCAAATTTAAAAGGCTAAATGTGTTACCGGTGGGCATTTTGTTCGCAGTGTCAGGACCACGTGAACCCTTCTTGCGCTTTCCAATTCGCGTTGGAACCGGAGGGCCCTGGTACTTTTTCTTCTGAATATGATTCAACACATTTATTTAAACCGAAAACATAAAAATAAGCTAAACCTTATCAGCGTCTTGCCCTTTGTCATCTCCCGCCTTTCGTCCGCCAGGCTGCGATTGATTCCCGCCCATTTAAAAAGTGAATTGAATTACAAGGCAATAAATCAACTGAAAATTGAGATGGATTTAAGAATTGCAATACAAAAAAAGGTACAAAAATGTAAATGTGTAAGCAAAAACACAACGAATTTTTATTTTCATCAAAATATTTAAAAATGTAAATTCGTTGCGAAAATCATGCAAGATAAAAAATGTATTTTAATATTTTCTCATTTTCCATTTTCGCTTGTTTTTTATTGTTTTGAGCACTAAAGATTTTTGTATTAACATTGATCACTAGGGCTGCCAAAAATATGTACTAAAATTGGTCAAATATGTACATAAATATGTAAAAAAATTTGCAAAATATGTATGAAATATGTAGCTTTTATAAGCATATAACAAAAAAAAGTTGTTTTTCTTACTAATTAGACTACGTAGAATCCAGGAAAAAAATATGTATTTACATATTTTTGGTTTACATATTTTTGGCAGCCCTATTGATCACTTTAAATGGCGTCTGGAATATAATGAATTTGACTTTTGTTGTGCCGAACAGATTTTGTTATTTTAGAAGGAAATATTAATGCAACAACAAAACAATAATAATCTTCGTTACCCAATTCGTTTCATTCGTATGATGGAACCATCGCCAAACATAAACAAGGCAACCAGGCGGCTTGAAATGGTTTCTAAACAAACTACTAAAGTAAGTCACTTACCAATAAATTTGCTCGCGCAAAACCCTACCTGAAACATTAATGGCATCATTCATTGGTTCCCAGACATTTGCGGTCCGATTTTTGCGGTCGAACGACAAACACTCGGACATAACTTTAATTTATCATGATGAAGCTCTTTGTCATTTTGCCCCCGGGCACTGTTTGCAGACCACCAAACAGTGAAGTCCGGTGGCGCCGGCGTTCGGCTGCAAATGTCAAGACAGCATATCCTTTACTGTGACTTGGGTTTTCATTTATTCTAGAATTCGGCTCACAAAATCGGCAGACACAAAAATAATTAACAGGTGGCGGCAGTCTCGTCAAGGCTTGAGTGGCGCATTGACCATTTTGAAAAGCTGATGAAGTTGATGAAAAATGGCCAGAATTTGATCAGTAATTTAACATTCTTTAAGTTAACATTTTTCTTAGTTTTCTTTTAAAGGTAAACAATTCTCGTGTACTTCTTGCTCTTCAGTTGTTTGGGAATTGCACGTATATCCAAACGGAAAACGTGAAGAAGACGTTAACAGTGCGTTCGTCGTCCTTTAAAAGGTTCGACAAATAATTTGCCTTTTCTCGCAGATGTGTCATTTTTTCTGCGCCAAGTTGGCCTCCAGCGTGGTGAAGACCCAGTGATGACGGAGTTTCAAATTTACGCGTTGGACGCGAGCGATTGTCGAATCAGCGTTTGCAGAGACACCAAAGATTTTTCTAATCAGCAGGGCAGAGGGAAATTCCAAGTGCATCGGGACAAAATGCTTGCTTCTCTCCGACCCGACGGTGAATTTGATATGCTATTCATCGACTGCGTATTTGTCATTATCTTGATCCCATAATTTATTTAGGGTTGGGTTAAAAAACATAACTCTGATACAAAAAGACTTATTGTTTGTGTAAATTGTTTTGTACTGTCCTGCCATTTGCGTACGAGCGACATGGTTTGAGCCATGGTTTTTTTTTTATTGACTACTTGTCGGAAGCTTTTTATGACTCTCCACATGTCGTTTGCCGCAAGTGTACCAATTTACTGAATTCGCATGAATAGACAACGAAATGACCTTATCATTGATTTATTAGGTTCGCTTTTGCTCTTCTGTGAAGTTGAGTTCCTTCCGCCCGGTGTGAAGTTGAATGTCGAGAAGGAAGACGATGAACTGTTAGAGGATGTTGGGGTCGACTCGGCGGTTTGGGTGCAAGAGTCACTGCGGGAAATGTGGCAACAGGAGATGTTTTCGGATTGCATCATTCAAGTCGTTTAATTTTTCATTTTACCCCTACATAAAAGTTGCAACAGATTGGGACCACCAAACTGAACGCCCATCGCTGCATTTTGGTGGGTTTACTCAAAATCATACAAATGATTCAACCTACCCACAGGCACAACACAGTGGCGTGTTCAGGTCGATGTTTCAGCAAAAAACAATGTTGGAGGCGCAAAATGTAACCCCTATTCCTCCCCTTTCTCTCCATTCTGCTGTTTATCATTAACGCCACTTATAGGGAGTGATCAATATAACGGACTCTCGTCCTGAACACATCCGGGCGATGTTGCAATTCATCTACACTGGCACCGTTGACAATCGTCGGTTTTTATTGAATATAATAGTAAATTAATTTAATGTTTTTTTAGTTTCATTGGAGAATTCTGCAGAGGGAATTTTAGCCATTGCTGACAAATATGCAATTTTTCCACTCAAGGAACGCTGTGAGCGCTTTTTGGCATCCACAATAAGTGAGTACCGAAAGTGGTCTAATCAAGGCCGCTCATGATGAGATGAGTTTGATTGATTGTCTTTTGTTCAGATGCGAAAAATGTGGCAAATCTTTGTCTGGTCGCCGACACTTACTTCGCCTCACTGCTCAAAAAGGTATTCATCCATCGATCACTTTTTATTATCGGTTCCAATCATAATTCGCTTTTTTAGGCTTGCACGAAGTTCATTTCGGCCAATCACAAGTCCGTTCTACGAAGTCCCGAGTGGAAAGAATTGAAAGCGCACCGTGGCGCACTCGCAAATGAATTGCTCGAGTGCGTTTTGGACCAAGCGGGCGGCGAAAGCGTTTTGGAGATGGGCAGTTCGTTCGACGGTGGCAATTCCGACACGATGGGTTCCGGCAGTTCATTAGGGTCGAACAATTTCGGTAGGGAGGGCATGGGAGGGCATTTTTTTTGTGGAGAGAGCCTTCTTCTTCGAGGTGGCTATCTGTTCGCAAGAAACAATCCCTCGACCATTGCGGCAAACCTCAATTCTTTGTCGGCCTCGTCTTCGTCCGTCGGCAATTCGTCCGCCTTTCACTTGCAGTCGTCATCCTCCTCCGCCTCCTCATCTGTTCATCATCAGGGCTTCCTCAACACCAATGCGCCAACAATCTCTGCTCCCTCCACCCAACCGCAACAATCCTTAGCTGACGCCGCTGGCGACGACGACTCGCGCACACCGGTCAGAAAGCGCTTGCGCAGAAAGCTTTGAACGGACGGACGGAAGCGATCGCTTGGGTGGAGATGAAACGGCGGTTGAGGAAGGGGAAGGATTCTTTTGACCTTAGTGAACCTTTACAGCTAATCATCATTGTACTTTTATTCTGATATGTTTAATTGTTGTCATTTACATTTCTGAGGCGGACAAAACCATTGCTGATTTATCATTTTATTTATTTATCTTTCTGTTCATTGCGGACTTTTATTGAATCAATTGTAAATAAAGCATCGGACCAATAATTCGAAATTTCCTGACTGGCGGCCGTCTAATTTTGTATTTTGGTCTACGCCAAATTGGCGCATTTCCCCGCACATTTTGCGCCTTGCCGTTCGACTTGGCTGGGCTTTAAGTCGTCATTCACTTCGTACAACACGCGACCAATGCCGTCCAGCGATACCTTGCAAAAGTTTTGGGTTGAAATTGTCTTGGCCATGGTCAAGACCTGCTCGTTGGCCTTTTCGACTCCGTCCGGCCCGTACACTTTGACTTGCCACTTCCCGGGACCGCATCCATCCGCCGTCGCATTGCTTTTGCGCTTTTCGTGAAAAGTTTCCTTTTGGCGTCGGCTTTTGAATGTCCATCTGTCAATTTGTTTTTCTCTTTAGCCCGTGCACTGTGCCCACCTGTCGCTTTGTTTGCCCGCCGGGGCAACAATTTGTGCTTGAAACGTTTTGTTCGTTTGTGACTTCACGTGGACGAAGATGTCGCATGCGGCGTCGACGGAGTCAAACGTCGTAAGGAGGTAAATGAAGCAAAGGACGGGACAAATAATGACGGGGAAAATGCTGCGCATTTTGGACGGGAAAAGGGAGGCACGGCGTTACTCTTCTTTCTTTCGCTGTTTTGTCGTTATTTTGGACAAATATTTGCCTGGGCAAAATGTGCGGATTATTTGATTGTTCGTCCGTTCCATCGACGGATTGTCACTTTCCCTCCCCTTTTGGTATTGGACTATTTCGAGGGTTGGGAAGGGATTGCGTTGATTTGGTGGCTGAAATAAGCGACGACGGACGACCTTTTCAATTCCAACATCCTCCCCACCCCATTAACCCTCTCGGCCTTCCGTCTAACCTCCCCTCCCAGCATACCCATCCATCCATCCCATTATCCCTCCCCCTTCGCCCCCATCGTCCGTCCTCCACCCCCTTTTCTGCTCCTATTCCCACCAGCCTGCCTACCATGGGGCCATCGTTGAAATTGTCCGATTTAATTGGCGGATTGAGATTGATTGGAATTGGTCCCTTTCCCTCCCGCCCCCTTTCTGCCACCTGTCCATTGCCATCCCTTCTCCTCTTAAGTTTGATGAATTGTTTTGTGTCCATTGCTTCATCAATCAGTTTTAGTTGGCTCTTTCTGCACTTTCGTTTTGTTTTATTTTGCCAATCATTTATTACAACATTTCTCGTCGAATGGACAACGATTCTTTTTGTTAAAAGGTTCATAGATCAACTCTCCATTTTACATTTTGTCTCGCTTTTGTTTCTTCCCCGCGAATATCCGATGGCGCCCGGAAGGGAAGGGAAGGAACCACTTTGGTACATAGTATTTCTTGGCCCCCACTTCCGTCACAATGAATGGTGTCGAATTGCTTTGACATCATTTTTGCCTCCCCCGCCCTCCCCTCCCATTCATTCATTTATTTATCATCCTTTTGTTCCCCCATTTCCATTCTGATTCTTCCCGCTATATTCTCTTTGCCTGTGGTTCTCTTGACTTTGATTTGCCTTGTCTTTTTGCCTTTACGTGCAATTGATGAGAGAGTCCTCCGTCGGATCTCTTAATTTATTTTTTCTTTTTTTATTTTTGCCTCTCCATTTTCCCCCCTCTTTCGCCATCTTTTTATAGTTTGCAAAATTTTCTTTCCCCACTCTTTCATTTTTTGTTTGTCCTACTGCTGTCAGCCAAAAGATGGGACTAATGGGGAAGAAATGGAGGAAAGGAAGAGAGGGAATGAAAAGTGGGCAAAGGGAAATGGGTAAGAATGAGTGGAGGGAGGGGTAAGGTGCGCGCATTGGGGACGAACGTCGAACGAATGAACACGGTGGAGAGAAAAGGGTGGCAGAAGTGGGGAGGGGGCAGGAGGGGGGATGGGTGGGAGGGGGACAGCAGGAGGGGAAGGGGTGGAGGGCAGCAGGAGGGGATGGGGAGGAGGGCAGCAGGAGGGGATGGGGCAGGAGGGGAGGGTGGCAGGAAGGGAAGGGGAGGGGAGATGGGGGCATGAGGGGAGGGTGGCAGAAAGGGGGGTAGAAGGGGGATGGGTGGGACTTCAATGGCGGTTGGTGGACGAACGGTCGGGCGCGGTCGTTGGTCGTCGCCATCGCCCAGCTCTTTTCCGCCTGCCTTTAGCCCGCATTCACTTCGCATCGTCCCATTCTTCTGCTGCTGCTGCTGTTCACCTACTGCCAAACTCAGTGCTGCGTTTCACTCCCGCCGCCCATTCCATGCCTTCTCCCTCCCCCCGCCATTCCCCCCTACAACCACCTGCTTCCTCAAACCACCCCCTCTCTCCAACCACTTTTCCCTCCTTTCCACCATCCTCTTTTCCCCTCCCACCCACATCTCTCCCTCTCTCTTCCCCCTCAAACCACCCTCCCTTCTTTCCCCCAACCAGAAAACACCCCACCTTTGCCCCCTCATATTCTCGTCATTTCGAATTATCCCTTTGCCTCCGCCCCCTCCTCCTCCTCCTCTCCCTCAGCAAAACATTTTCTTTTTTATTCTCTTTCGTCATTTCTATGTTAATCACCCCTTCCCTTTATGTGTGAAAAATGGCTGAACCCCATTCATATTTCTGTTGCTGGCGATAGATTCGATTTGCCTCAGTCATCGCTGTAATAGAAATCGCCAATTTTTGTTTGCAAAATAAAGAAACGAAAATATGTTTATAATTGCAATTGTCTAACGCAAGACCATAACCAGAAAAAAATTACGGGGGGGGGGAATCGGGAAAATTTTTTCCTTTTGCTGGACAAAAAACAAAATTTTCCCATTTTTTCGACCCCTCCCCCCGGGTTACGGGGGCCTGGTCTAATGTGTACAATGCAACAAATACCTAATCACCCATCCCCCTTCTTCAGCAGCAGAAGATCCCTCAAAACTCAATGAGTCCATCCATCTCATAAGCCCATTCATTGTTCATCTTTTTTCTGCTCAAGTGTCCTCTCCCAGGGGGACGGATATGAACGAATGAATGCATGGATCACCCACTCATTCACTCACTTCCTGCGCGATGAGATAGGATTTGGGGGGGGGGGATGAGTAAGCTGAGGGGAGAGGCGAACGATCGGGGTAAGACAACAATTTCCTGGCTTCACGCTGCAGAGGAAAAAGAGACAAAATGACTATTTACCGCCCTCCCCCCCCCCCGCCTCCCCCAACCGCCTCTATGCCTCCCTCCCTTTTGCTTCCATGCTTTACCCTCGGTACCAGTGCACTTTCATGGACTGCGAACATTTTGCCCGTTTGCATGAAAATGTCCTCTACCGCGGCCACCCTTCCCCTCGCCCTGTGGCCACTCATTTCATCGCCCGGCCAAGCGATGACAACAACGGCCAAGCCACCCATCCGTGTAATGGTAAAAATTCTCTCTCTCCCTCGTCCGCATTTAACTCGCCATTTCTTGGAACGACAATCCTAAATGGACTGACTACATTTTCCTTCCGTGCCTATGAATTGAAGGGAAAGTGTGAATTTATTTGGTAGCGCTGGGGGGGGGGGGATCAGACCGAAGTTTGGAAGTCAGCTGATGGTGGGACTTTGCTGCCACTTTGCCTCCTCTTCTTCGACGATTCACATCCATCGGCCTCCCGCCCCTTTCCAATTCCATTCCAACCCATGCGGACACATTTTTATTTATTGGTGCTCTTTTTTTGTCAATTCACTCTCTTCTCACACTTCCTCTCTCCCATCACGCTAATCCCTCCCAAATATTTCGTCCACTTTTTGCTGCCACTTCCGTCACAATAATCTCTCTTCCTCGGAGGCGGCATCATTTGGCCAAATCCTTCGCCGCCATTTGCATTCATTCCCTTCTGTTTCTCTGCTCTCTTTTTTGGGTTCTCTCTCACCAGCAGCAGATTGACACTACTGCTGCTGCCACTGATGACTATTTTAGGCACTTGCCCCGGGGCGTGCGAATTGCGTACGTTGGGGCGGTGGCGGCGGCAACCTTTTTATTATTCCTTCCTTCGCCCGCCGCCCTTTGCTTACGTCCTCAAACTGTTCGACCCACTCCTCCCCCCCCCCCCTTCTCTCTCTCTTTTTGAATACTCGTCGAAAGTTGGGACGGGCACGGAAACTTGTATAGTATGTAGCATATGAATTGCCAAAGAATGTGAACATAAGGAGAAAAATATGGATTTTTTTGTGAGTGAATTATGCCCCGAAGGGATATCAGGGGGACCAAATGGCCGTTGGTCCCCCGCCAATGGGCAAAGTGATGCCATGGAATAGTTACCTTTTGCCTTACTATGATGTACAATAAGTTTGTTCCATGGACAATCCTATTCAAGTTTCTAGTCGAATACATTAGTCATTCTTCATTTTTTTTCCATATTTCAAAATATCTTCGGGTTTCATTTCAAAATCATGTTTTCCGCGTTTCCGGTCCTTTTTTCTCTTTTTCTCCCTCCCCCTCTCCCTCTATCTCTCTCTCCCCCTCTACCCCCCGCTCTCTCCCCCCTCTCTCTCTCTCCCCCTCTCTCCCCTCTCTCTCCCTCCATCTATCTCTCCCTCTCTCTCTACCCCATCTACTCCCTCTCTCTCCCTCTCTCTCCCCCTCTCTCCCCCTCTCTCTCCCTCCTTCTCTCTCCCTATCTATCTCCCCCTCTCTCTCCCTCCCTCTCTCTCCCTATCTATCTCTCCCTCTCTCCTCCACTTTCTTCACCTGTACATATTCACCTCCCCATCCTTTGCTTCAACAGCAGAATGGTAACACGTCGCAAATCATTTGCTTGTTCATCCATTGACATTGACAATGTAATTGGACGTCTGACAAATCCGGCTTATCAAGTAATAATTGTTAATCAAATTATCTGTCCGTGACAATTTTGTGATTAAACTGATAACATCGCAACACATTTAATTTTAATGAGTGACCACCGACCGATTTAAATATTAATAACACTATTATTATTTACGATTTATTGGCTTTGGGGACTAATTGTCCCCCTTTTATTACACCGACAGAGAGAAAGAAGAAAAGCAACAAACAGAGTTTTGCTGTAAATTGAAGGGAATTTGAGAGAGGGAGAAGGGGCGGCAGATAATAAGAACGAACGTATTGTGCATTTTTAGACCCAAAAAAATACTTTTTAAAGGGAAGAGGGAAGAAGCGCAAAAATTTGGGGAGGGGGCAAGGAGCCTTCCTGAAAATCCGACTCTGAAAAATCTGACTCCAAAAAATTCAACTCCACATAGGGTTTTTTAAACAAATAAATAATGAGAAAATAAAAATTGGCTTATATTGTTAAGGCATAAGAGTCAAGGCTATTTGAGGGGTTCGGCCCATGAGATTTGCGAATTTAGACATGTTTACGCCTCTAAGTCCATTAGCTGAGTTGTTTCAAACTCTCTCAATTGGTGATGCCATATAAAAACCCCCTAACGTGTGGTCGGATTTTAAGTGTTCAGATTTTTCCAGTGTCGGATTTTTCCGGCTCCCGCCTTGTGGTGGGTTTCGGTCAGCGACCACCGTTTTATTGGATTTGGACCCAACCGGACTGATCAGGGGCCCCGAAACAATGTGCCCATTCGTCCCGTCGTTCAGACCAATGGCCAATGGCGGCACGGCGTCGATGTCAGTGAGTCGGAAGTGCGCGCGCTGTGCACGCTCAGCCGGGACTTGCTGCTGTCGCAGCCGATGATGCTGGAACTGAGTGCACCGCTCAAAATTGTGGGCGACATCCACGGACAATTCTCAGTCAGTCCAATCGCCGTCCCTTCCGGCGGCAGGGCTGGGCGAAGTTAGGCATTTTCGAACCAAAGTTTTCGCCCAGCCGCGCCCTGCCGAATCGCCCGATTGATTTGCTCAAACTGATCGCACCTTCCCCCCTCCCGAAGGATTTGCTTCGGCTCTTCCACAGCTGCGGCTTTCCGCCCAAATCCAATTATTTGTTCCTCGGCGATTACGTGGACAGAGGGCCCCGCAGTTTGGAGGTCGTCGTCGAATTTTTTTAAATCGAAAATTGCAACATTTTAAAATTTATTTTCTATCGCTTTAGACCATCATTTTGCTGTTATGTTACAAACTCAAATACCCCGTCAATTTCTTTATGCTGCGCGGAAATCACGAAGTGGCCTCTCTGAATCGGATATACGGCTTTTACAACGAATGTGGGCTCATCATCACTTTTTTTTTAAGATAAGATTGACTGACTGTTTTCTTTAGGCAAAACTCGGATGAACATTCGCGTGTGGAAGGTCAGTTGATTAATGGCACATATCCCAGGGCGGCGAGGGGGTACACGGGGCACGTACCAGGGGATACCGGATTATAAGTCCGGAGTCCGGACCTCATAAAAAAATTCCGAATTCCGAACCCCTAAAAGGTCCCGAATCCGGTGCCATCTCTGGCACTATCCCCCAAGACCAAAAATCCTTCACTAAAAGGCACCCCAAGAAAAGATTTTTTGCTCCAGCAAGACCTAAATCCTGGATATGTCACTGTTAATGGCACCGGCACCGTACCAACAATATTTTTTGTCAATTGGTGTCACCGTTTAAGGCCTTCCAAGACGTGTTCAATTGTCTGCCGGTGGCGGCACTGATCAACGGCAAAATCTTTTGTTGCCACGGCGGTCTTTCGCCCCATCTGCGAACACTGGAACAGCTGAAGCGGATACAGCGACCGGTGGAAGTCCAAGAATCCGGTCAGTCAGATTGACAATGTTTGATGATGGCATTCCTTTGGTGTCCTTTTTGTCTAACCTTTTTCATGGACTTTTCCTCCGTCCCCTTAAGGGTTGCTCTGCGACATTTTGTGGGCAGACCCGGACCCCAAAGTGATCGGATGGGCAACCAACGACCGCGGGGTCAGCTACGTGTTCGGCGCGGATGTTCTTCAGCAGTTCCTCTCGCGCATGGACTTGGACATCGTTGTCCGAGGCCACCAAGTGGTCGAGGTGATTTCGATGAGATAATCCACCCACCTGTTTATGTATATCCCTTTGCTTATTTTGTTAGGATGGCTACGAATTCTTCGGTCGTCGTGGCCTCGTCACTGTTTTCTCCGCGCCGAATTATTGCGGCGAATTTGACAACGCGGGCGCTGTGATGAACGTCGACCGAAGTTTGCTGTGCTCCTTTCAGGTCGCTTCGACTTTTAATAGTGAATTTAACTTTATTCGATTTAATTCCTTTTCAGATTCTGAAGCCTTTGTGCTCACCACTCAGAGAACGGAAAATAAATGTGACGGTCGCCGAGACGAACAACGGCACAAATGCCACCAAACTGACCACAGAGCGTCCGAAGCGCGTGCGAAGTAACAGTCCCTTCAGAAGGGCATAAACGGACGGCGACGGATGTGAATCCGAAGACAAAGCATTCAAGTGGGGCGGATGAACTGATCGGTGGATGGATTGGTCGGGGATGGATTGACCGGAGGATGGACTGATCGATGGATGGACTGATTAGGCTGACTGATCGGTGGATGGACTGATTAGGCTGACTGATCGGTGGATGGATGAATTAATCGGTGATCGGAGATTGAACCATTAAACTCCCATGTGCCTGCTGTCTCTGTCCATGCCAAAAGTCTGTTTTTGCTCGCGCATTTCCCTTATTAGGTCCTTCGCCCTTTTCCCTCCGTTTTTATGTCGCATTTCTCATCTCACAATCGTTTTTTAATTTATTCTGCCCCTTCACAAATTATTATTGAGCACAATTAGAGATTCTTCAGCAGATTTCCCTGACGACGGGTCAATTGGATTTGATAAAGAGTAATAAACAACAAATGAACGAACGGAAATTTTAACTAAAGAACACATTCATTCATGCTTCATTCACTGATGCCGAGGATACGTTAATTAACCTTTGGCACAAAAAATTGCGCGAACCCTTCGAATGGCGATAAAAGCACATTTTTGTCCACTAAAATTATGTCTTTGGATGACAATGCTAAACAAGTCTAAATGTAGGGTTCAGCCCCGACCGTCGTGGAAAGAAAAGACGGGGACGAAAATTTCCCGACAAAATTTATCGGAGATTTTGTTGCTTAATTAGCTTTTGCTTACTAATTGCTGCTAAAACATTGCTTTCAATCTATGTCAAATTTATAGAATTTGTTTGGCCAAGAAAAAAGATGTCCCACAAGCGTGACGGATTTACGAAAAGCCTCAGCAAGGAAAAAAATATTTAAAAACAAAAAAAAAGAGCCATTTAAAGACACCTTAACCCTCCTATTTAAAGTGCAACATAAGCATTCGCCAAATTGTGTCGGCGATCGGGACTGAAACCTGCAATTCGTACAATTTGCAAATGGTAATGGCCATAACTTTTTTTTGTTATATTCAGCAGCCATTCTTCAAACTTTGTAAGCGTTATGTGTTTACATATAAGTATGATTAAGCAGAATCTAAGAGATTGGACATCTCCAAAAAGTGTTATAAAATAAAACCATGAAAAAACTGGAAAAGTGGCTTTTCGCAAATTATAATTAATTGAACATTTCGAGAGTTGTTGTCGAATCTCTTAGCTTAATCATTGTTTACAAACACACAGCGCTTTCGAATAGTTTAAAGAAATTGGCTGCCTAACAAAAAGTTGTGCCCATAACCATTTGCAATTGTACGGGCGGGTTGCCATAGACCAATTTAATAAAAGGAACAAATTGTAAAAGTGCCAAATCGCCTCGCCCACAACCAACAAACGCACTTTCTTCAACAAATATTGTATTGGCTAATGCTATGACAGTCATTCTCATCTTTCAATTGTTGCCAGTGTTCTTCTATGTAAACCGCACTCCCTGTAATAGAACCCCCCCCCCCCCTCCCCAAAAGGGGCATTGAAAAGACCTCCCCTTATTGAACCACCCACCCCCTGAATAGAACCCCCGCTTCACTAAGGGTACTGAAAAGGCCTCCCTCTATTTGAATCCCCCACCCCCTTGGGAGTATCGAAAGCAGAACCCCTCCTAAATCTATTAGAGATTGTTTTTACAGGCAACAGTCATTGAATATCACACATTTTGCAGTTCAGCATTTTGCCACAAAAATTCAGTGCCATTTCTTTGCGGCTTTCCCTCGGCAAATTTTCAAAAATTACCGGCGAAATTTGAATGTGTGTTCAGAGTCGGCAAGCAGCTGAAGGAGGAGGAGGAGGAGGAGGAACAGTGACACTGCAAAGAGAGTACTCTTTTGGAAATTGCGAGGAATTTTGTGCGAATTTTTGGAAAAATCGCCCGGCGCGGCGAGTCCATTATTTATTTTGGATATTTTAACGCTTTGTGCCCCGCCGGCGTCCGCCGCCGTTCCCCCAAATCCGCGCACCTTTCCTTTCTTCGCGTCTTCTCTCCCCCCTTTACCGTTGCTGCTTCTTTCAGTTAGGGCGTGAAATTTGACACAGTGACCGATTTGGTGGGATAAAAATTGTTGTCGCACGAAATGAGAAATGACAGTCGACGACGACGGAGTGCATCATCCGCGAGCACAACAAAAAAAAAAAAAGAGGTAACGGTTTGATGGAGGAGGGGAAGGACGGAAGGATGAGGAAGAGGAAGAGGACGAACACTTTGAAGAGGACGACGACGGGGGGGGGGGGTAAATTTGAATTTGAACTAGGGGGGGGGGGGGCTGAACCAACCAACCCTTTCTCACCTTGGCCCCCCCCCCCCCCCCCCCCCCCACCCCCACATCTTCTTCTCGCACCCACCATCCACACACCCCC
>JAKKIK010001422.1:0-16518 GCA_024500135.1 Heterodera carotae | reverse complement strand
GAGAGAGAGAGAGAGAGAGAGAGAGAGAGATAGAGAGAGAGAGAGAGAGAGAGAGAGAGAGAGAGAGGAATGGAATGACAAAAACGGAAGCCGGGCACAAAAAACGGACTTTGTCCAATCGCCATTTCCCAGCTGAAGTAGCGAAGCGAATTCTCATCGGAAATTCTGTTTTTTTATGGGACGGCGGCGATTCAAATGGTGGGAACAAAATTTACATTACTTCCACTCCCTTCATTTAATGTTAATTGTAAGGCAGAATGGAAAAATTTAATTTACACATTTAAATCCAAAAGTTCGTTTTTGTTTAAGCAATGAAAAGTTTACATCCCGTTATGTATTGATCACTCGATCTTTTTCCCCTTCTCGGATCACCCCTCACGGAGGACTGATCAGTCGGATAATTCACAACTTCTGCCTCCTTCAGCATCGCCCTTTGCCGCGCACACAACAACCATTTCCTTTAGCAATGCCAACTCCCGCCTCATAGTGTCCAATGTCCTGAAAAGCCAAATAAAATGTGAAAACAACGATTATATGAAAAAAACGGCTAAAACAGAAACAATGAATGTGCTAAACAAAAAATACTGAAGGTCAACGAATGTAAAATAATATCGGCCAATTATGACAAACTTTCAAATTGAAGCTTTACTTTTTTCGAGAGGAAACGATTTGGGAAATGCGCTGTATTTGGTTATTTACTAGTACAATAGCAGTGTTAGGAAAACAGCCGACGGCATTAAAATGTTGGCTCATGCTTAGCTTTTCACCCAGCAGCAGATAACACGGATCTAAGTTGCTTTTAGCCGCCACCCCCAGGCACGCCCTTTGCCCATCCGTCGAGGGGGGGGGGGGGGGGCTGAATAAAAAGTTCCTTTTAGCCGCCACCCCCCGGCACGCCCTTTGCCCATCCGTCTATCAATTCGTTCCCCGCCACCGCTCCCCCGGCCCCAACCTTTCCAGTTGCGCATTTTCCTCTCTGAGCTCCTTGACCCTTTGCGATGTGTGCACTTGCTCCATGCGCTTCTTCTGCCGCGTCCGACTCACCGCCGCGTTGTTCCTCAGCCGTTTCAGTACGTACTCATCCGTCCCCCCGTGCTGGTGAGAATCGGCATCCTGCTCAACGCTCTGCCGTTCACTCGACGAGTCTCTGTCCCTCTGCGGCGTCGTCTGACTCGAAAAGGGTTCAGCATTTCGCTTCCGCATATTCCGTTGTTGGGTTGACATATACTCTAAAAGAGTGACTAATCAAAATGCCTAACTGGAACGGAAACGGATTAAAGTCAAACCAATTCCCTTTATTAGGCAATAATTTCATTTTAAGTGTTTATTGTTTTAGAGGCATTTTACATAAATTATGCTAAGCGGCAGTACATATAAGGGGTATTTCCTTTATCAGAATCCCCCCCCCCTTACATTTGATCCCCCGAGGTAATCAAAAAATTAAGTGAGTATGAAACATTATTAAGCGACACACAAATTGATTTGTTCGGATAAATTGATGGGACAAATGAGGTGAGATTTTGGTAATTGGTATTAAAAAAACGTAAGAGAAATGGGCCAAAAAAAAAGGGATAAGACAGATGATTGATGATAATGACAACGTTTTAAAAGGCAGCAATCGTTTAATTGGAGGAAAGGGAAGAGACGATAAATTCGAATTTTATCTTTCAAACCCAAGAAAATAGGAAAAAGGTCCCATAGAATGTAATAATAAGTCAATACCATCGCCAGGCGACCCATCCTCCAAAAGTTAGCATAAGAATGACATAAAAATGTACAATAAGTGTCTAATTTAGTACTATAAAAGCAATGTAAACAGGATTGAACTTTTTCCAATTCGTCTCTCTCTCTCTCTCCTCGGTTTCTCTTCTTCGACGCATCTCTCACCCCAAACCACAACAATTGTCTGCGTTTCGTTGCTGAGATCGCTGCTTCAAATTCGACAATATTTCGTTGACCCGTCCGGCGCGTTCATTCGCTTTGTGTGCTCTTAATTCACATTAATAAAAATGAGCCAATCCATCATTTGGTCCAACAGACTCTGTCTTTCCTCTCATATGGTCTAAATCTCCATCCGTTGTCGTTCCAATCAGCAGAGATCGTATCCAGGGAGGGGGAGAATGAAGGGGGTCACGTACCACCCCTGACTAACCCAAACCATGGATACGCCCCTGAACCCTGGAGGGGGGAGCGATATAAGACGCAGGGCTGGGGACAGCCTCCACTCGTGGGTTTCTGCCCACCTGCTGCTGTGTGCACTTTGCTTCTTCTCGTTGCTGACCAACTGTTGCGCCACTTCCTCGAACAGTGTGTTCACATTGACTGCGTTTGCGGCGCTCGTCTCCATGAAAAAATGAAATCCGTTAGCCGTAGCAAAACTCTGAGCGACATTTGTCGGTATTTCCCTTTCGTCATCTCTGTCCAATTTATTTCCTAAAAAATTCGAATGAAAAAAAAAGTCAATGAACAGAACAGCAGCACTGACCGACCAACATTTTCAGTGCCTTTTTGTTCGCGTACTGCTCGATTTCGTTGAGCCATTCGCTGACGCAGTCGAAAGTCGGCTGGCACGAAAGGTCGTAGACGAGAACTGCAAAGAAACCATCAAATGCCATTAGCTAATTAAGTCATTTCTAACCGATGGCATGCGCAGAGCGATAATAGGATTGCGTGATGGAACGGAATCTCTCCTTAAATAATTGTTGTGTCATCGAATTTGCCGATAAAGTTTCGATCGGTCGGACTCTCGCGCACCTGTCCCGCAGTGTCCCAAATCTGCAATTTGACCTTCTCTCCGCCCACCTTCACATTTTTGATCATAAAATCCACTCCGATGGTCGCACTTTGCCCCGGAGGAAAAATGCCCTAAAGCAAAAAATGATTTCATGAAAAGTTGTTACAATCGTTTTTCATCAAATGACCACAGAACGCACTTACTTGGGTAAATTTTCTGACCAGGCACGTCTTGCCGACCCCGGCATTTCCTATCAACACAACTTTAAACAGAAAGTCATAATCGTCCATCGCTCACACTTCGGCAGAGACAATTCACCAAAACACACGCGAAAATTTGGAGATGGAGGCACTTGTGGCACTGACAACTCAGTACTGTTCGGAACACATTTGCGCTGAGTCCGAATGTTAACCACCTGTTGGCCAAGTGGTTAACGTTAACAAAATTAGATACATATTAGGGTAGGATTATTTATTTAGAGAGAATGGAAAAAAAACAAGTATTAGTCATAACAAGCGGAAGTACAACAACACCAAAAAATATAAATGAAAATGGTTAATAATACATAAGGTTAGGGAATTTTGCATGTTTTTCATCAACAAAACGTAAGAAGTCGGGTCCATACGCCAATGACACCTGCAAAAGCGCTTCGCTGTCAGACTGCGCCCTGTGGGCCTTATAAACCGAGCCGATTATCTGCAATGTGGGGCGGCTCAAAGAAAAAGAAACAAGGAAATCACAAAGGGACGAACATTTCTGTACATTTTCTCCAATTTGTATCTGCCCGACTGATTCAGACAAATGGTCGACACCTTAAAAAAAGGAAAATGTTTATTTGTCTGGGACCTCTCGGTTATGGAGCCTCAAATTCAAATTTAAAAAGCCAACAAACGTCGTGGAAAGTGCAAAAGTAAGGGAAAGGACACACACCCAAATAATGTACCCATTTTTGTGATTAGTTTGATGAAAAATGCACTCGGACTTTTGCAGCCATAAAAGCATCTTTCTAAGATTTCTAGGCTCGCGGTCCGACCAATCGGAACTCCAGACCCGAACTCGACAAAAAGCTGAAATTAATCATTAAAAACGGAGATCAAATTCATGGATCCTGTTTTTAGGGCCGCAAATGTCCGAATTTCGCTGGGACCACAAGATCCGGGTTTTTTGATTCACCGGGCACTAATATGTATTTGGAATTTTTTTTTTAATTTATAAATTTTCGACGTAATTCACATAACAAACCGGGATCAAGCTACCCACCCACCAAGTTTGATCCCGAAGTCCCACCATCACTTGGGTACCTCTCCTTTGTTGGCATTTATTAGTGCCTTTTGACATTTGGGCTTTCCTTTCGACATTTCTTCCTTCGTTTTGTTTTTACCTGCTCCGAGAAGCTCCACTGACCACCGTCCCCTTTGCTGGAAATAATTGCAATGTCTTTAATAAGAAAAAATTGAATTACTGCAAAATTCGCGTAGGAATTCGTCGTCTCTTTGCGGGACACCAATCGTTGCGGCGAAGAAAGCGAATTGGGTGGGCATTGTCAAAAGATTGTCCTGCTGGAGACGCTTTTTGACTAATTCTATTACTAAACGCAATTTAATCAATGTTTAATTAATTATTCCTTTTATTTGTTTTGTCGCTGTTCAAATTTTGCAATTACCTCGGAGAACTCTGCCAACATTTTCCTCGGTTGTCTCTGCTCTTCAAATGCACTTCCAAAATGGTGATTTCCTCTTCCGCCTCTTCAATGACAGTGTTTTAAGTGGTCTCTTAGCATTTCTTTCCCTCCCCCCCGCCCCCGCTGGTTGAGTACTTGCTTGAATTTCTTCCCAAGTCTATCTTATCCCAGCTAATTTGAGTACCTGATTGAGTTTTCTCTGCGGTTTCTGCCCGATTTTGCTGTTTCGCGCATTGGTTCTTTACCTGTTTGTTTAGGTAAAATTAAGCTAGAAACAATCGCACCTCAAAATGGCAGTCCGCTCCCAAATATTGGATTTCGTCCCCGTCCTTCTCAGCTTTATCCCCGCCGCCAGTGAGTTCCACTTCAGAAATTGCTGGCTGCCGAATTCGCTGCTGCTCATCAAATTCCCATCCCAAATTTTGCTCATTGATCCGTTGAAATCGAACTTTGATTATAATAATATTCGGGGGTAAAATTATTTCATTACCAATGGTCCAATCGATGTTTTCGACAGTCATTTTCATTGAACGATGATAATCCCTCTCAATACTGACAAAGGCCAGATAAGAATCCACAAAAAATACCTTTAATTAATTTGCCCTTCTCTAATTGCCATCGGCCGCTTTACCCCGTCAGGGATCGGATGCGAACACATTATGCCGGACCGATTCAGTTCGTGCAAAAGAATGCGAAAGTCAAATTGGAGTCCGTTGTGTGCCACTAAACAAGCAGGCTTCGGTGCGTTGGTCAACATTTGGTGGATGAGAGGCCATTCCTCAGCAAATGAATTCTTTTGCTCAAGTTCAAAACGTCGAAGTCGATTTGCTGAAGGTTTTCATTTATAGCTAAATGATGGCGTCGGGTCCTCCGTCTCCCCCGTCCCCTCCCTCAATTCTCTCACACCGTCCCTCCAATTCGTACGCTTTCCATTCATCTTCGTCCAGTTTAGGGTTCAACTGACACGTGCACAAATTGGCTGCCACGCCCATTTTGATGCTTTCATCTTCCAAATGCGTTCCCTTCGTAACTGCCTCTTCGATTTTATTCTAGTATTTAGTATTCGCATTTCATCCCTTCAGACTAAATGCTACGTCCTTCTATTTTTCGCGTTTTTTTACCATTAAATGAACCATATTCTCAGCGGCTTCTTCGAATAGAATCCGAGGCACCTCAATCAGTGTTAGTTTGCTTAGCAGTTAACATAGCATGCTCACCGATAAAAAGCACATCTCAGAAAGCCTTGGAAAACGACATGATTCAAGATCTGACACACAAATCCAAATTAATTTGAAAAAAACATCCAACCTCACCCGATTTGACCAATTTTTCCAGGTGCTGGGAAAAATCTGCCTCATCCACCAGTTCCCGGACCCGAACATGTTCAATTTCTCTTTTTTCCAACCATGATCCAGCAGTTTCGAAATCCACAAAAATCAATGTTCGTATATCATTCATCTGTTATCAGAATGATAAAATTTGGTAATGATATGGTTTGTCGCCCACAAAAAAAAATAGTTTTTTCCATTAAAAAGGATGTTTCCAGGGGGTTTCGGAGTCGCTGATCAAGAATCTAACCCATTTCACCCAGACCCGAATGCGAACAAAAAGCGAAAACTCAAAATTAACTTTACCATTAATTATATTACTAGTATTACCGAAAATTGGTACTTTCGGGTTATGCTACACCCGCTCAAAAAATTTTCAACTTTGAACTATTGGGTTTACAAGGGTGCTGAGTAAGAACTGAGTTTTCGACTTTTTGTCTAAATTCGGGTATAGATGAAATGGATGCCGGCTTCGTCTGATCAGGTGACCCCATGAACCTGGAAACAAAAAAAATCCCAAAAAATAGGGGGGGGGGGGAAGGGAACTGCACTACGACCGAAAATGTTGATAAATATACATATAAAAATAGGATGGAAAACATTTAATGAGCAGGAATACCTTTTAATAATTTGACTTAATCTCTTAAAATTAAAAATCCGTCAATATAAAAAAAATGAATACATAAATGAAAAAGAGGGGAAACACGTCTTCGAACAGAAAACAACCGAAGGTCAATACAAGTAAAACAAAAAACAAAATGAATTAATCATATTTTTTAACTAAGTGATTACGTTTTAAAAGTCAATTTTTATCTGGTCAAAAACTCGCCACATTTGAGACCAAACAGATTCCCTTCAGTCCACCGACGGACGTCCTTAGCCTCAGTTTGCCGCTTTCGCCAATTCACTGTCTAAGGTACTCATTTGATGTGCCGTAGTCAGAATTGTCATCATCTAACAAAACAAAAGTTAATCAATGGGCTGAAAAACCAAAGCATTCAATAACCGAAGCATGAATGACGTCAGGAGTTGAGACAAAACAGCAACGGTCCCTGTCCCCCACAACATCTACCACGCGCTGCTTCAACGCTTCGTCGCAAGTCACAAACAATGCCATTACTCCCTCAAAATGAATAATTTGAAAAAAATACATTTTAATTCTTACCGCTGGATTTTTTGAAACGCCAAAATTCACCATCGGAACATCAGAGAAAGTGTCGCCACAAATGAGCACTTTCCCGTGTTCCAAGGATTCGCCGAGAGTCTCAATTATTTGGGCCATTCCTTTGGCCTTATTCCAAACTGAATTGAGAACTATATCTTTTTACTTTTGGAATACACTCACCCTCCCCTCCTTTGTGCATTACCACTTCAACTTCGTATCCGGTCGAAGGCTCAAAATGTAAAAACTGAAATCAAAGTGCAGTGTTAATGGTAAAGCTTTAAATGTATGCTCCACTTGCGAATTGGGGTCCACTTTATACAAACGTTCTTTGACTTCGTTTTGGTATTTGGCGGACAATTCGGCATTTACATGCTGATTTTATGAGAACAATTAAATTATAAAGGGAAGTACAATAAAAAAATACATTGAAGACGGTTTGAACACCTGAAAACAGTGAGTAATAAATGAAAAACGTTGAAATGCCAACCCAAAGTTAAACGGTCGACTTTCCGCTGAACGCCACTGCCAATGAGACCGAAATGGGCGAACTCATTGTTCTGCAGCAAGTTGGTCATCTGATGGACAAAAATGTGAGAAGTATAGAAAAAACTTTTTTAAGTTCTGTACCTCGTCCGAAAGTATGTCGAGGGCACTCAATCCCTCATCAGAAATCCCTTAAAATATTGTAAAGAATGAATAAAAGGGTCAAATGCCGAAATTCTCCCACCTTCGCAATGAACAATCCTAAAACATGGTAAAAAGAATTGAACATCAAATCATCCGCCGAGGGTCACATTTCACCTTTTCCCGTCAAACCACCATTCTC
The DNA here is from genome assembly GCA_024500135.1 of Heterodera carotae. Taxonomy (NCBI): domain Eukaryota; kingdom Metazoa; phylum Nematoda; class Chromadorea; order Rhabditida; family Heteroderidae; genus Heterodera; species Heterodera carotae. The sequence continues at coordinate 8,784 of JAKKIK010001422.1, read as the reverse complement.
GTCCCCATGACCCCCCAAAAACAATCGGACCGTCCTTCGGCAGAGCAATCAAATCAAGAATCCCCGGACCTCTGAGTGGTCCTTAAAAATAATGAACGAAAAATAGATTTTTTTTTCGGTTTATTAACCGGCTGTCAGAACAGCACTGTGACGGGTGCAATCCTAAGTTTAAATATAAATAATTGGTTTTAGACCAATAAAAAGAGAAACCTTAGAAAATTTTGTCAAAGTTATTGCACTATAAATCGGCTGTAAGTTGGTGGCATATTGGGAACAGTAATCCTTAATTGTGCAATTGCTGTAATCAAACAAAATTAAAAGAACAACTAAAGCGCATTAATACAATTTAATAAATTACAAAAACCATTCGTACTTTCATCGTTCCATCCCAATCGGTGATTAGAATGGGCTTCAATTCGCCTGATTTGTCGTCGCTTCGCAGTTCTTCTAGGAATCTTAAGATTAAAGCTATAATAGTAAAAAGGCATCCAATTTATTAGTTGCATAACATTTTCATTGAATTTTATTTTATAATGTAAGGCAGGGGCTGATAAAAGAATTTCTCCCACACCTTCCCCCGAAAGAGGAAAAAATATTTCCATTAAGGAAGCAAAGAAAAAAGGAATTCCAAGTCTTAAAGACAACTATACGAGCCCACCTCTGAAACCAAATTGCTACGACTATGGACAATACCTAACACATTCGGTGTGTTCTTTCAAAAAGTCACACGAATGGAAGGGAGGCAACACAGACAAAAATTCCAATCGGGCCAAGTATTGTGAAACGCGGTTAAATTGAGTAGGTTCTTGATGTTCTGTGAGGAATAAACGAAATCTGTCCAGAAATTCAATGTCCTTCTAAAAATCACAAGCATTATAAGATTTCATTTGAATTCAGAAAACCTTCATCCCGACAAATTCATCCTTGACGTAAATCAATAATTTCCCATTGCTAAAATGTTATGTTAGAATTAAAATAACAAAAAAAAAATAATGAGAAAAGCAGACAAAAACATACTTTGTTGACAAAATTTCCTTCATGTGAGAAGGGCCAATATCCAAAATAAGGCAAGTCCTTTTGAGAAAATTCAAGCATTCGTTGGTCACTAAAAATAAATAACAAGCGAGTTTATACCACTCCGGTTGGTTATATATTAAGATGTAATACAAAAACTGTTTATAGGAATCCATTATCATGTAACTCCGACTCTATTTCAAACAATAGGCGAGAAAAATTGTCAAATTGGTACTTTTCCGTTATGTCACACCCTTGGTTTTTTTTTATTTAATGTAATTTTTAGCGCTGAATACGAATCCGGTATTATTTTTTCAATTCTACGTTATTTATGTGATATTTTACGCCAAATACGTGAATTAATTTTTGGTCGCTTAACTAGTGAAGCTTAATGTTTGCTCTTTTATCAAACAGCAACATTAACTCCGAATATATTGTAAGAGATTAATGAGTATGTACCAGAGAAGTTGTGTATTTAAGCGTGCCATTCATTGCATTTCAAATATTTCTTACATTTCCCAAATGTCATACAATATTAAATCATTAATTGCTGAAATATCTAATTCTCTCCATTGTGTTTGCGGTTCTGAAATGCGGCAAACTACTGCTCATGCTCACGAAAAAGAGACCCCTATTTGGCGCTTAATTTCACGTATTTGACGTAAAATTTTATGTATCTCACGTAAATAACGTAGAACTGAAAAATTAATACCGGATTCGTATTCAGTGATAAAAATTACATTAGAAAAATAAAAAAAATCAAGGAGTGTGAGATAACGGAACAATACCGTCAAATTTTATGTTGATTGGGGTAGCTGATTACGAATATGACAACCGTTGAACTCAAATCCGAGCTCCGGATAAGCGAATTAGAACAAAAAGTCAGAACTCAAAAAAATACCACTAAAATGCACTAATATTGTATGTTAATTATAAATGAAATAACACCAGTGAATGGTAATTAGGGCCTAAGCGTGATTTGGTAAGCCAATTGTTGAAATATTACCCATCCCTGACTTGGAATCATTATTTTTAGGGATGGTGTTGCGGAATTGGGGACATCCAACGAGGCAAAAACACAGTTTAAAGAGGGAGGGTATAAATTTGACTATTACCCAAATACCTTTAATGAGTTGTTGTTTGTGAGTCTGTTGGTCATTCTCTTCAGCAAGAAGCAGCGAAACGAATTCTTTGCGCTTGCTCTGACACTGAAATGAGTTAAATAATCTAACAATAAGATTCTCTTCACAAAAAAAAGCCTCATAAATGAATTATCCCTCCTCGTTACCTTGTACATTAATTTCTTGAAATCCTCAATTGTACCCCGGTTCTGCTCCATTTTTGAGATGAGGTCTAAAGAAAAATATTAAATCAATAAACAGTAGAGTACAATGCATAATAAACGACATACCATTCCAGTCAGTTTGCACATCAATTTCTTCTGAAAATATCGAATTGCATCTATACCGTCTATTCCAATTTCTTTTTTGTCCATGATCTTGTTCCTCCGCCATAAAGATAATGTAATGATAATAAGACCTTTTTTTGCGATAGGTTTTCAGGGTCACTGATCACGAGCATAACACCCACTTAGACCAATTCCGAACCCTGGATCCAAAAACAAGTTCGTATTTGTGCCCGGGGCTACCGATGCCGATGCCATATTCGTGATCAATAGCCCAGAAAAACTTATGAGATACATGTTTTCATGGCTTTCTACATTTAAAATAAAACAAAAAAATTTTGAATAATCAACACAGCGTTACGAAAAGAGACGTATGATACTAGAGAAAATTACAAATAATTTGCTAGAGATCGGATTTATATGGAAACCCATTTTTTCCTGGACTGTGGAGGCCTGAAACGAACTAAACATTAAACATGTTTTTAGCTTGGTTTGTACAAAATCGGTAGCTTGGAACTTAATTGGTTTTAGGTTGCTAAATTTTCAAATCTTGTTTCTATGTATGTGTTTTCGGAGTTGCTGATCTCAATCCGATATTTTTTTGGCCCAATTCCGAAACCCGGATTCAAACTCGAACAAAAAAGTCGAAAAAATCCAATTTTTTGATTTTTAATTTTAATGAAATCGTACTACATATAAGGGAAAAGTGAAGAATACTGACGAGATGGAATTTGTAGAATAACATATGTACAAAAGATTCGTCTCAACGAGAGAAATCCAATGATACTCTTTTATGTTGGCCGATAATTTAGCTCAAATGGGCCTTTTCAAGGTCGCTTCTCGAGCCAGAGCTTAATTTTGCGACAATTCGAACCTCGGTCCCGAATTCGACATTCGGTTACAGACCACTAGGCCACAATTCAAATCTTTTTGTCGTTGGAGCCAAAAATCGAAACGCTGTGTAAAAAAACTAATTTTTGGTGACAATCTCACGACCACTAGGCAAAAAGCAAGGCTTTATTGTCGTTAGAGCCCAAAATCGTCCCGCTATCAATAGATTCATTTCCCTTTCTTTAAGATCTAATTTATTGAACTTTAGCCGTTGAAGTACTCAATGGAAGCAAAAAAAAGCCAAATCAATGAATTGACGCGCTCCTTTCTTCAACAAATATTGGATACAGAAAAGCATCTCCCATTTTCTATTAGAGCACATTTATCGAAAATTCTTTATCCTGCAAAATTCCGATCAAACATTTGCTCTGTTTGTGGCTTTGAATTATTAAATGGACTGGTGGTAGTTCCAGAAAGGAATAAAGGACGAAAAAAAAAGTAACTCATGTGTATAAACCTTTTAATATTTTTGTTTTTATTTTAGATTGCTCTCTGTCAAATGTGTGGTCTGTTCTTCTTCTCTTTCAAAAATTCATTTTGGATCAACCAAAAAGGAAAGTTGCAAAAAAGATGAGCCCTCGAGAAGTTTATCGAACTCAACTTGCAATTCACCAATGTAAGAGAAAGCAGCAATAATTTTTATATTGTAAAATTAATGTTTAAGGATGTTGAATAACTCAAAATCGCATTCATTTGTAAGACGGAGATTCAAACGGGTGGAGATGTTGCACAAATTGGTTGAACTGAACAAGTCGGTAGGAAATGACAGCCCATTAAACAGTTCTCTGTCGAATTTCCTTACTTCTTTTACCAAATAAAATTTTCATAATTGAATTTGAATTCGAAAATCGGATGTCTTTTTTTCTAGTGTTAAAAACGTGCTGACTTCGAATCTGAATTCGGCTTTAGGTAGTTTGCACTGGAGATCGGAATTTTTGAAAAATGGCCGTACCCGTACCACGGATTCGGCAAAGTACGGGTCCGGATCCGGTACGGGTCCGATCTCTATACACCACATTACTTTTTCAAATTTAAAAAGATTTTTAAAGTTTTAGGAGGTTTCGAGGTTGCTGGTCATGAATTGGGAATTTTTATTTCAGCTAGTTCCGAAACTCGATTTTCGAGCCATGACATTTCAATCAAATTTTTACAAAATTGACGACTTTTGTACTTTTAATTAAATTTAGTCCAAAAAATAGGGTTATTGTTTCGAAATTGGGGTAGGTAAAATGCAATTCAGATCCATATCCATAATCAACAAACTGAAAATCTCTAAAAACAACTGACATTAAAGTCAGAATTTTGAATTTCCGGCTTTTCATTCAGTGTTTATTTTTCAAAGGAATATTTTCAAGCGAGTCTTAAGCTATTTTCCTTTTAACGAGACACTAATTTACTTCTCACGGCGGTTGCATGCCGAACAATCCTCTCCAAAATAATGTACGATTTCGGTTACTTTCCTTTTCAATGTCCACAATTCTCTGTCTTAAAAAGCGCAAAAACTACGCGCTAAAATTATTTAGGAGTTATAAAACAATTAATTGTGGAATTTTGCCTCCTAAATAATATTGTCGTAAGCAATGGTTAGGTGGGATGCTCCTCCGGTAAAGCGAAGAACATTGACAAACACTTTTGAAAAATCATTGTTTTTTTTTTGTTAGAGTAAGGTTGATCATAAGCCTTAAGGTTAGGAAGTGAAAATGGATTTTTATCCATTGGAGCATAATGGTCGAGCTTGATTGAAAATCTAAATTTGTATGGAAGGTCGGCGCTGCCCGAAGATTACCTTTACAGTTACAAGAATCTTCATTGCCCGAGTAATACAAATGCAATTTTAAATTTCAAAACGGCAATTTCATCACTAACGAGACAATGGGCACGACTAAACTTTTTTCTTCTTAGAAACGTCATTCATTCCCTTTTCCCCCGCCACTTTTGTACACTTTTCCCACTCCCATCATCATGTTCCTTCTTTTCACCTTGAGTATATGCATTTTCGTCCATGCGCATCACATCCCATGCATCCATTGATTGTTCGTTCGCCTTCCCTTCACTCTGCCACTGTCCGTCATTCTTTTCACTGAACTGGCATCAAAATAAAATTGCGGATACCATTTTAGCAGGTGCCGACGCCGTCGGGAAAAATACAATTTTAAAATTTGTCCATTTGACTAAGTAAAGTTACAACAGCATTCATACAGTAAATACTTTACGCTCATTTTACACAGTACACGCATTAATGTTTTTTTTTGTCCGAGATTTTATCTTTCAGATGGAAGAAGGGAAGGGAATAGCGAGCGATCAGTGTCTATTGATTTCACTTTAATGCCCATTCAAACTATCTAATGCATATGTACATAGGGTAGATTGAGTCTTTTCCTTTGATCCATTCGCATTTCGCCACTTTACCCCTTTTCCGAAATGGCATTCTTTTCGAATGCAAAGTGTCCCTTTGATTGGCTTATTCGTGTCTTCCTCTTCGTCGACTCGGCCATTCATTGTGCCCTTGGCGCCTTTCTCTTCTTCTGCCCGTCCATTTGTGCCCAATTCATTTTGGTTGCTCTTTCCCCTCCTTTTCCTTCCATATTTTTCCCCTTTCAGAGGCGTCCTTCTTCCGATGGCGTTCACTGGCACCTTTTGCGTTGCGTTGGTGGCCAATTGTTGGCTTCCGCGACGCTTTCCTGGCGTTCCGCTTCCCGGCGACGCCTTCCCGAGGTCCGTTCGTCCTGCCTCATGCTCCGTCTTCTCGGCAACATTCTCTGCGCGTTTCTCTTCCTTCACGTCCGTTCAGTTCATCCCGAATTGATTCCACCGCGTATTAAGGGGGGCCAATAATGCTTTCGAAATCGAATGGTCCCATTTTGAAGTTTTGTTACGGCAACTGATCTGGTTCTGCTTGGCAATGATTGCTCTGTGCGTTACGCTATTAATTGCCTCGGGATGGCCAATCGGTAGGATTTTGCTTTGCGAAAAGGTCAGGTAACTTTTTCCATAACTATTTTATCGTTTATTTGTTAGTTTCTGCTTACTTCTAAACCAATAGCGCTTTGGAATGATGCCAAATTTATAGAATTTGGTTGACAAAGAAAAAAGTTATGGCCCAAACTTTGGCTGACGTCCAGCAGTTGAGGTGTACCCTTATTTGTTAGGTGATAGTGTTCTGTACGCTGCAAATCATTGGGGCAATGTGCTGTACCAAATTGACGCAATTGCGGCCATTTCCATCGGAACGGCGTGGATAATGGCCCCGCATTGGCTCCTTCACAGACAAGTCAACCAACCACTGCTTTTTTAACAATTGGACATTGCCAAATTAGTTTTTTCAAAAGGTGCGGGTGCCCATGGACGAGTCGCATACATTTTGTGGCAATTTGATGGGCGTTTTGTTTATTGCCTCCCATGTAATCAGTGCACATGCGGTCGGTTTGAAAATAATTGAAAAGAATTGGCAAAATATAATGGCCGGCGGCCCTTTTCCGTTTAGCTTCATTGGCCAAATCAGTCGGACAGGGCAATGGCTGCCGAGACGAGGGCATTGCTTTGTTTGTTTATTCTTTCCGCTCAAATTTGGTCTCAGATCGCCTACGGGCAACATTGGTCAGACAAAGTCAGTGTTTTTGTTCTTTCTCAGACGTTGGGACATTTGTAATTGCTGCTTTTAGCATTGGGTGGGTATCAGCCTTTTCTCCACTTGGACGGTCGTTTCAATCATTTACCGCACTTATCTTTGGGCGTCGGGATCGGATCAGCCTCAATCGAAAGAAGCCGTCAGCTGTGAAAGTGAGCGGAGTGCCGCCATATCCGGTGGGATTCGTCAACAGAAGAAAATGGCCTAGGGAAAGGCATGGAAATTGAACAAAAAATGATGGGACAAACACACATTTTACCGTTCTGCTGCTGATCATTGTATGCTGAAACTTTGATTTTGATCCACAAATGTCATTGATGTTGTGTGTTGAGATGGCATAATGTGATGACGATGATCCTCACGTCCCCTTCCCCCCCCCCCAATCCGAGGATATCCGATCCGCAAATAAAACTGATCACACACACAATTCATTTTGTCTCCCCTCCCCTCTTTTGCCTTCCGTTCATTCCTTCGCTTCTGCTTTTTTCTGCTGCTGTTCCCAACAATCGATCGGTTTCTCCGGGGCATATTGATCATCAAAAAGCATGATCCTGACCAGCCGATTTAGCCAGTTAGTTGCTTTGCAGCCAGCATCATCTTTGCATCTCACCCTCATTTTTATCGACAAATGTTTTGGCTTATGGCGGGGCGGCACTAATTCATTCGCCCATTGTTCGGCTATTAATTCAATTCTTCGGCTATTTTCCCCTGAAACGATTAGTAATTGAAATTGCAGCTGAACATAATTAATTTGAATGCATTAAACGTTAAAATGTCTGAAGAACAGTGGAGTGGGACGTCAAGCAACAGCAATGAATCTGAAGGAGTTCATCACAGAGAAGACCCCCACTTTGAACAGGTGGAAGACCAAATACGGCACATTCAGGCAACGAATACAATCTTTTGACTCCCATTTCGATTATCCCACAAAATGGATCCCATCCTTTGAAGACTCAAGCGGATCTTTTGCTCTTTGGTTCAGTGTTCTTGCGCAAACCCATCGGATTATCTGATGATGTTTTCGGTAATTTCAAAGTGATTGTACTAATGAATTGGTTACATATAATGCGGACCGAATCAGTGGAAGGGTACCAGATTTAAGACCCGGGGGACTCCCTCCGACCATTTGGGGACGAAACGTTGGAACCATGGTCTTTCCTAGGAAGGGTTTTCGGAGTGGTCAGCCCCATTCGTCCCAACCATAAACCCGAGACCACAATAAAAATGTGTCTTTATTCCTGGGGAGATTGGACTGACCTTCAATCAACACAAAATTTTTGCGAATCGATTTGACTAAAAGTAGAAAAAGTGACAAATAATTACTTACAAATAGGATATTAGGTAAATCAAACAAGAAATTCATATTTGCGGACCATTATCCTTTGAAGTGCCCGAAAAGCCTTTCGAAGTGCCCGATTTGGATGGGACAATTCGCCAAATTGATGCCACAATTGGACGCATCGATGACCTAGAGGAGAAGCTGAAAGAATTGTTAGAGCACAAAGATAATGTGAATTTTGGATTTGGCATGAACATAAATCATTATCAAATTCAGGCCATTTACGAAGATCAGATTGATGAGTACTTGCGCGAATTGGAGGACTCTCGAAATTTGATGATGGCATTGAAGCCGGTTGGAAATGGAAGGGGTGGGGAGGGATGATGCTTCGATTTGAAACGGGAGAGAGAGAGAGGGGTAGGGATGGGATACATGGATATATCCAGGCGAGGATGATGCTTTGATTTGAAATGGGAGAGAGAGAGAGGGGTAGGGATGGGATACATGGATATATCCAGGCGAGGATGATGCTTTGATTTGAAATGGGAGAGAGAGAGAGGGGTAGGG